>PVIY010030557.1:15492-30942 GCA_004026745.1 Myrmecophaga tridactyla | reverse complement strand
AAAAGGAACATGGAATGGGTAGTGGAAGAAGGTAGTGATAAATATGAACTTCGACCACGTGATCAGTTACAGAAACGAGGACTGTAATGCTGTTTTGTTCATGTTATACTGTTTAGGTTGTAAGATATCAAGTTTAAGAATGAATGTTGCCTAAGGATTTGCACCCTATTCCGGAGAGATTTAATGTGTTTCCAGTTATGTGCAGGACAGTTGAGTATTGTCGGGTAAAAGAAACAAAAATGTGTGCTTATTTGTTTTCATTTGGAAATTAAGTATGGTTTAAGGTGATATATATATAGGTGCCAAGTTGACAAGGGGTGGACTGTCATGGTTAGGGACACGTGTCAACTTGGCCAAGTTGTGGTAGCTGTTTATCTGATTGGGCAAGTACTGGCCTGTCTGTTGCAATGAGGACATTTCATAGGATTAGGTCATGATCATGTCAGCTGCATCCACAGCAGATTCCATTTGTAATCAGCCAAAGGGGAGTGTCTTCTACAATTAGTGATGCTAAATCTAATCATGGGAAGCCTTTTAAGGAGGACTCAGAGGAGACAGGCCCCATTCCTGCTTCGGCTGGTGAGCCTCTCCTGTGGAGTTCATCCAGACCCTCCATCGGAGTCGTCGGCTTCGCAACCTGCCCTATGGATTTTGGACTCTGCATTTCTGCGGTCATGTGAGACACTTTTATAAATTTTATATTTGCAAGTGTTCCCTGTTGATTCTGTTTCTCTAGAGAACCCTAACTAATACAGCTAATAAATTCAGCAAAGTAGCAGGGTACAAGATCAGCATGCAAAATCAGTAGTGTTACTCTACAGTAGTAATGAGCACACTGAGTAGGAAATCAAGAGAAAAATTCATTTAAAATAGCAATTAAAAGAATAAAATATCTAGGAATAAATTTAACCCAAGAAGCAAAGTATTTGTACACAGAAAACTATAAAACATGGTTAAAAGAAATCAAAGGAGACCTAAATGCCCTTTGGAAGGGCATTCTGTGTTCATGAATTAGAAGACTAAATATCATTAAGATGTAAATTGTACCCAAAGTAATTTAGAGATTCAATACAATCCTAGGCAAAATTCCAGCAGCCTACTTTGCAGAATTGAAAAAGCCAATTATCAAATTTATTTGGAAAGTTTAGGGGGTTCTAAATAGTGACAAACATTTTGAACAAGAAGAAAGAAGTTAGAATACTCACACTTCCTGACTTTAAAGACTACTACAAAGCTACATTGGTCAAAACAGCATGATACTGGCACAAGGATGCTTTATCAACCAATACAATAGAAATAAGAGTTCAGAAATAGATACTCATTTCTATAGTTAATTGAATTTTGACAAGTTTGTCAAGTCCACTCAACTGAGAAAGAATAATCTCTTCAATACTGGAATATTATACAGCCATAAAAATGGAATATAGCCCTGGTACATGAAACAACATGGATGTACCTTGATCACATTATGCTGAGTGAAATAAGCCAGATACAAAATGACAAATATTGTGTTATCTCACAATTATGGACTAATTATAATAAGCAAACTCATAAAGCTAAAATCTAGAATATAAATTACCATGGTATAGATTGAAGGTAGAGAACAGGAAGCTGATGCATAATTTGTACAGAATTTCCATTTAGGTTGATTATACATGTTTTGAAAATTGATGGTGGAGATGGTAGCAAATTATTGTGAATGTTATTAACACCATGACATATATGTGGATGTGGTTAAAAAGGGGAAGTTTTGGGTCATGTATATAGCTAGAATGAAAGTTAGAAGATAAAACATGGGACTGTATAATACAGTGAACTCTGTTTTGGACTATGGACTGCAGTTAATAGTACAAATATAAAAATATCTTTCATGAATTATAACAAATGTACAACAGTAATGAAAGATGTCAATAGTAGGGTGGTAGATGGGAAAAACATATACCTAGTGTAAACTATGGACTATAATTAATAGTACTATTATAATAGTCTTGCATGAATAGTAACAAAGGTATACCCAAATGCAAAGTGTCAACAATAGGGAGGTATATGAGAATGTTGTATTATTTACATGACATTTATGTAAACCTACATCTTTCCTAAAAAAAATAATATTTAAAATTAAAGATTCTTGTTATATGAGATTAAGGCCACCCCTGATACAGTTTGGCCTCAGATTAACTAATATCTTCGTTAAAGATCCTGTTTACAAATGCATTCACATCCACAGCACCAGGGGTTAGGATGCAAACACGTCTTTTGGAGAGGGCGTGATTCAATCCATAATGCAATGCATTGGTCATTTGGAAGAGATTGTTTCACTTAGTTATGAAGATCTTTCAAATATTGACACATTCCATTATACAATACAAAAAAATTTACATTTTTAAATACTACTACTGACCTTATCAGAAAAGTCTTTAGTATTTGGAATTTGTCAAGTTCACACTGTAATTTTTAATTTTCTCTCATAAGCTCAAACTGATATTGGCCAAAAAGTACTACCCACTTTTGTCCTTGTAGTGACAAGATCCTTGCATTCCATTTGCAAGAATATGACTGCCAAATATCTAAGTCTGAATAAATACAGTTTGTAATTTCTTTCTTAAAAATGATTTTCAATGAAAAAGTGGCAAGTTTAGTTTGTACCTCAAACAATTACACACATGTTTTTCCTTGAGAAACCATCATATTTTGGGATGCAGCAGAGGTGATTTACATGAACTTTATATTTTGTCATTCAGAATATTTAAACACTGTACTCTAGATTAAAGTTTTAATAAAAGTAATAATTTTTCATGCTTAATCAACAACTTACATAGAAATGGATTTTTTAATTGGTATTTATGGTCGTTTGAAACTGCATGCGCCACAGAAAAGTATGTTCTTAGCATTAATCCATTTCTGTGGGATTGTTTGATGAGACTACTTAAGTAAAGTGACCCACCTCATTCAGGGTGGGTCTTAAATCTCTCATTGGATTCTGTTATAAGAGAATAAAAAACAGACAAAGATAGAGAAACCACTGAAGCAAGAATCTGAAAAAGTAGGGAGAGACCAACAGATACCATGATGTGCCTTTCCATGTGACAACTGTGTCCAGGATTACCAACAATCAGTCTTCAAAAACAAACAAACAAACATTGCCTTGCTGATGCCTCTATTTGGCCTCAAAACTGTAATCTTGTAAGGTAATAAATTGCCACCGTTAAAAGCCAACCCATTTAAACTATCTACTTTGAGCAGCTTGGCATACTAAAACACATTGATGAAGCTATTGACTTCAGTAATACAATTTGGTGTTACTCTCTTAGTTAATGTAAAGGAACAAAGAGTTTTGCCCACCACTGCATTTGTACCATCAGTGCAAATGTCATACAGTGAAAAAGTGAAGGAACATGGTAGCATTATTATGAAGATAGTTTTGATTTCGCATGCTCAAAATGTTCCAGGAATCAACAAGAGCTTGTGAATCATACTTTGAGAACCAATAAGGAAAAGAACCATTGAAATGCAATAATTGAAACAATAACAAAAACCTTTATATGGACATCTCAAAGTCAATCTACACTCACGCCTCTAGAAAAACTGTTTTCAGACACATGGGGTGTGGAATGATTCTTCAGAAATGTTCATGTTACATTCAATATCAGATCACTAATAAAAGCCTGATGCATTTGATGAAGGCCCATATTTAGTTAAGCTGTATTTGTGCACACTAGATCATCTACCTTGACTGAAGATATTGTTTCTGCCTTTAGAATGAGGGCAACCTGTACCTCGGCTACTGGGTATCAAAATTCTGTCTGGATGTATGACAACTTAGTGATTTTTGTTTTGAAGGACACACTCAGTAGACAATATATGGATCTAATTATTTGAAATGTGTTGAGTCAGATTTCCCAAGTGTTTTGGCATAAATAACTTCTGAAAACTGCGTTTATGTTTTGAGTTAAAATTTTAATATAGCTTTTCAAAGATGCCTAATATTGAATTGACAGCTGAGAAAATATGATGCAGCTTATTCTTTAATTGGTGGAAGGGTGGAATGAGCAATACACTAGTGTAAGTGTGAAGCAACCGTGTCACTACAATAGAAAGGAAATTCA
Organism: Myrmecophaga tridactyla; assembly: GCA_004026745.1. Taxonomy (NCBI): domain Eukaryota; kingdom Metazoa; phylum Chordata; class Mammalia; order Pilosa; family Myrmecophagidae; genus Myrmecophaga; species Myrmecophaga tridactyla. Next base: position 26,836 of record PVIY010030557.1, on the reverse strand, counting down.
CCTATCTTGGAATGAAATAAATAGTGAAAATTAGATGCGTGGGATCGCCCGACCTGCAAAAAAAAAAAAAAAAATGTACCCATGATCCCCATCTCATCCCAAATATATAAAATATATAAAAAATATATAAAATATATAAAAAATATTAACTGCAGTCCATAGTCCAAAACAGAGTTCACTGTATTATACAGTCCCATGTTTTATCTTCTAACTTTCATTCTAGCTATATACATGACCCAAAACTTCCCCTTTTCAACCACATCCACATATATGTCATGGTGTTAATAACATTCACAATAATTTGCTACCATCACCACCATCAATTTTCCCATCTCCTGTTCTAGCTCTCCTCTCTATATTTTGCTATCATTTTGAGTAAGTTACAACTCTCTCTTAGTTCAGTAACTGTGACAGCTAGCATATCTTCGTTGTAAGCCATAGAAACTGATGCTGTCTTGTTTGCTATTATTATATGTGAGTGTGTATGTGTATGTGAGTATATATATATGGACATATCGGAGCAATCTTTGCTGAAATAGTAAATGGCAAATTTCCTGTGATGCTTAAAAGATGCATATATACTTCTTTTGTAGGAATTATAGGAATTTAAGTAATTTAAGATTCTATTTCTAGTGCATAACATAAAAAGCAGTTAAAATGTTGTAAACAGTCATCTGATCTGCATCCATTATGGTAACCCTACTTTTGCAGCAGTCTACATTGTTCTCTCTTTGCAACAATACCTGCTGGAATACAATTTAAGAAAACAAACAATCTTATGATTACATAAGTTATCATTTCAGCTATTGGCAGTATACCATGATTCTGCTATTATGAAGCACTCCACTAAAGGTAAGCAGGTCATTATCTCCACACTATAAATAAAGATGTAGAATTCAGTCCAATAAACATTAACTGACTCTCTTCTTTGCCCAAGATCCAGTACCAGGAACTGAAGGAATATAGCTCTTGGAACAAAGGAATTTTAAATGTATTTAGGAAAAGAGGTGTGCAAAACAAACTCTAGTGCCAAGAAATCTATGATAAGTGCTATGATATAGATTTAGAGTTAAGGATGTTCTATGGGGAGTCAGAGGAAGAAATAATTATACATGACTGGAAAAAGCAACTGACATCTTTGTATAGACAATGCACTGAAAGAAAGACTTCATTTTGACAGTTGAGAATGACAAGGTAAACCCTCTACTCACAGAATAAACTTGAGTACAGTCACTAAAACGTGGTCACGTGGGTCCTATTGGGAAAATACTCAGTAGTCTGGAAAGATGAGGGCATATAATTTGCAAAGGCATCAGGGGAAATGAGGAGAAAACTTAACAATGAAAAGGGAGGGGCACATTCAAGTACATTATGGAAATTGACTAGCTTTCTCCATTTGTGTCTTTTTGCTTGGGTTCTCAAATTCAATTGTTAGTCTCTCCTTATGGACCCAAAATACATTACGGTGAGAGAATAATCTGTCTATTTGGATGATCATTCTCATTGGAAGAGTGCAGTAAAAGGGAAAATATGGCTAACTGAGATTTTTCTTAATTTTTAAAGTTTATTAAACAAATATTAATTTCTTAACATGAACCAGATACTGAGAAAAGGGTCGGGGTACAACAGTGAGGAGAATATAGATGATTTTTTTTTCCATATGGGCAGTTCATTTGGGGAAATAGGCATTAAATAATCATAGAAATATTTAATTATAAATTGTGATAAGAGCTCTGAAGGTAAAATTAAGAAACAGTATGATTATAAGTGGTTAAAGGAATTCTTAGTCTGGTAAGTATTTGCATTTCTGTCAGTGATGAATAGGAGTTTATAGATAAAATTATTGTTTGTATTGATCAAAGAAACAATTTTAGTCTCTCATAACTTTATGAGCTTCACTGAGGCAGTAGAAAGGGGAAACTCATATAGGCTGAATGAAGAAGCAAGGGAGGATATATTCTGATTGGCTGACATTAAGTTTCCATTTTATATAGACCTACATAACTCATCATTACCTAATCACTTTTTTTCTTTATTAGAGAAGTTGTGGGTTTACAGAACTATCATGCATGAAATACAGGATTCCCACATACCAACCTACCAACAACAACTTGCATTGGTATGGAACATTTTTTCTTTTTTCTTTTTTTGAATGGGCAGGCACTGGGAATTGAACCTGGGTCTCTGGCATGGCAGACGAGAATTCTGCCACAAAGCCACCGTTGCACCACCCAGGAACATTTTTTATAATACCTAGTTAATTTTACCAGGTCCTTTTTATCTGTAAAGTTGGGTCAATAATACCCACCTTATAAGGTTGTTGTAAGAGTGAGAATTATCACATGAGAAGGTCCACAGATGGAATTTACCATACAAATTAATAATAAAAACCATCACAGTCACCATGGACTTTCAAGATAATACAGATTACCATGAAGAAAATACATCTCTTAAATTGTATCAGTTGAAATAGCTACCACACAATAACAGATTCTCAACCACATTAAGGTTTAGGGTTCATAATCCATCAAACACCCTTCTTTTATAATTCCAAGTTCAGAATCATTTGATTCATAAGAAGAAGAATCAGACAAATGGAAAATAAAATTAGAGCTTCATTTCTTGGAATGCTAGAATGGAGAATAAGGATAAAATTTATGGCCAAATTGGTAGTCAACTATTATCTCCCCATCCACGCTCTTCTCCCAGTCTAGACCTTGGAGTGATTTACGTGAGGGAGAGTTCTGAATTACCAAATAGACATTTACTCAAATAGCAATGAATGTAATCATTCCATCACATCTTGGAAATCTGATGGAAGAGACTGTCTAAGACATTAGCCTGACCCAACTCAGGTGTGCTATTCAGGTGGCAGTAGATCCCTAGGCTGATATACATGCATATAGATCCTTCTCCCAAGTCAGAAGTGTCACCATATTACACCACCCCCTGGGGAACATGAGAGGTGAATATAGTTCCCTTAAATTTACATCAAGTACCAAAAGGGGGAAGGTAAGCTAGAATAGGAATAAATAGAATTACCTTGAGTGAAAGATACAATGAAATGTGAATAAGAAGAAAGATACCAAGGATTTACCAAATTTGTAATTTGCTAATGCTGTCCTTTCTTGTGCTATTCTAAAAAAATAAATATCCTGTAGATTGATGACTTGTTCCTTCCTGGTCTGTGCTGATAAATTGCTGTTTCTTATGTATTCATTTCATTTTCAACTCTGCCTGAAAGGTTATTAGTATTTGTGAAATCATTCCCTAGGGCTGTAATATGTTTACTTTGCTCATTTGAAAAAACTTGAAAGTAGCACTCAATATAAAACTTTCACAATTAAGTAAATCATAATTATGCCAATTTTATAGTTATTGGTTTAGTAGTTTCATCTGTTGATATCCAAGCAAAGGTAGATAGCTTAAATGGATGCATAAATGTTATTTATTTGTATTTTATTTAAATATCCATATATTCTTGTATGTGAGTATATTTGCTGTTATTCCATTGGGAAGGGACCTGATGTGGAGAGTAAATTAAGAAAGGGGGAGAGAACAAGTAAGCGGGTGTGTTTGTGTGTGAAAGATATATAACAGATCACTTAGGTGCAGGAAGCCAAATAGAACTATTGAAATTTTGAATTGAGAAATTTTCTCTCTCAATTTTTTTTTTTTTTAGGTGAGAAAACTATGATTCAGGAAAAAACAGTAGCACTAGATCCCAGAAAACCTGACCTCAATCCTGGGCTGCATTCATGTTTTCCTGCCACAATTATTGAGTTGACTTTCCTTAGAATCCTGTCTTAAATTTGGGATTTTAAATATACGCATGAAATACAAATGCTTCAAAATTTTTTTAAATTATGTATTTGCAAGCTTGTTTTGAGCATTCTATGTTTGTATGAAGTTCAAAAGCTCACTAAAAAATGAACGCAAGGTCTGTAAATACAAGGCTAATCTATCAATCAGCTCTCTCTGATGTTTCGGTGCTAGACGAGGAGCAGCCAAACCTCTGCTAAGGTTGGGAGTTCCTGTATCTAAGACCTTAGTTTCCTATGCGCACCACGTGACCATCACTCTAAGGACTTACTGCATCCATGAGGACCCCAAAAAGGGGCTTGATCACTACTCCCTCCCAGTGCCTGAACTATTTTAAATACTAGGAAAGATTAACCCTCCACTACCTTATCGTTTCCCTCAGACTCTTATTTTCCTTAGTGTTTTCTTAAATATAGAGCCCTTTACATCTACTTAGCATAGTCTCTGAAAGAGTTTAATCCTTAAATAAGGACTTACTGTCTTTAAAAACTCCTGATTTCCTTTTCATAATATAATTTCAGAGGTAAGGACATGCCTTCTTGAGCCAGGCAAAATGAAAGCATCTGTGGAGACTATTTCAAAACTTCTGTGTGCATCATTCATATTTCGAATTTCGCCCTTCACTTTCCAGTCTACATAGATGTTTTATTTAAACTTTATCTTTATAAATATGATGGTGATACGAAAGAAGCACACTGTACAATTTTTACTATGGCACTGTAGTGTACAATGCTATGTATAAATATAATTTAAGTTTCTCAGTTCATGAAGAAATAAGCCTGCACCTTTGTTTGGGGCCCTTTTGCGGTCTCCAGGGAATTTGAGTAGATTCATTTTAATTGAACTATTTTTTAGTACCTTTCTGGCACTATTTTCAGACTCTTTATCTGAGAGCAGCATGTATGTGTGTGCTCTACCTCTAATATTTCTGACACCTCAAGTAATAAAAGAACGAAATCCTTCACTATGAACCCTCTGGTTCATTTTACTCAGTCAGGTTTTCCCACTCAGGTATGAATTTCCTTTTAACTGTGGATCACCCAAGAAACCAGCTGATTTAATTAGGTTTCTCTGGTCTGTCCAGGCTTGGAAAACCTTACAGCCAGTGATATGAGCTAAACATTAATTAGGTGAGTAATAATATATTCTTCAGTAGGGGCTTACTTCATTATGGAACATCTCCTATTCAGCATTTATATTAATGCATAATTAAATAGCTGTCTCTTTAAAGACCATACTTATATCAAAGCTATATTTCCAGAACACTTCATTTTACCTATGAGAGAGTGAGAGACAGTCTCTACAGTGTTCATTTTTTAATGTAACTATTAAAAATGCAGCACAGGAATTGAAAATATGCCTAAATCGTTCAGTAACCTCTTTTGACATTTTCATTACATCTCTTATTACTGGAATCAAAAGGGGAATAAGATTATCTCAGAAGTTTAAAGGAAGCCCTCCATGTACTCTGTGTATTGTACCATGCAGGGTAGGATTTCATATTGTTTAATGTATAGTGTTAATAAAAACAGGATATAATTAAGGCAAATTTGCATTGTTCTGCTCTATGGACCTTTCTCCTGAATACATTCAGAATACACCCCTCAGTAGTGGTTCTGGAAGCTGGGTACCCTTCACTGCCAATATTATGGAGAACATTGTAGTTTCCTGTTATTTGCTTATAGGGTTACCTGGCTAGCAGGTAAATTTTTAGACCTGGTCCCTCTTGCCCTGTCTTTGTAAGGTTTCTGCCCAGAATGAGTGTGCAGCAAGGAACCCCTAAAATCTTACACCTTTCCTAACAACAGCCAAAGCTAACCACCCCTGCCTGACTGTTGTGGACATGAGACTGCAGCACTAGGAGGCTGACACTCAAATAATGGCTATTTATAGAGTTCTTATTATATGCTATGCATAGCACTTAATGGTTTACTTGTATCATCATGAATGTAAATCTCACAATAATCCTATGATTTTTATATTATTCGTATCCCTTTCGACAAAAGCAAAAGCCTTACTTAGTCCTATTTCTTGCTAATTCCAAGGGATAGTGGGAAATGGTCAGGGGATAGAGGGTTGGAGGTCAAGACAAAGAACTTACAATGTCCTATGGCATCAATATAGAAAAGAATCAAGTTATTCTCTGCCTGATGGGTAAGTGTGTGAGACAGTCAACATTCAGCCAGTAAGGCACACATTTATTCATATTTTTATTCATTCATTCTATTTATTCCATTTTTCAAGCGACAGGCATTGTGCTAGTTGATATGGATAGCATAAATTATAAGAGACATGGATCGAACCAGGTGGAGATAATTTTAAAAAGTAAATGAGAGAATGAGATCTGTTCTGGATTAATGGTGGGAAGTAAGCATGGGGAAAAGCTTTGGATAGCCTGGTCAGGGACCATATCATAATTATTACACCTTATTGTCAGGAGCTTCTCAGAGGTTATTTAGCAAATAATTGATGGGATAAAAACAGTCCTAGATGCTGCAGGCAAAATCTAATCCTTTTATGATGTGGCTCTTGGGGCCTTGCCCAAATCATCTGGCTAAGGCTCTTTACTTTCCCAGACATCACAATTGCTTAGGGAGTGGCTGAGAGGATACCTTTAGCCCAGTGAGCTACTTCTCTTCTCCATATGTCAGTTTTGTAATGAAGCTGTCAGCAAAGGTAATTTATCTTCGTATCATGTGGTCCTTTAAGAATTTCTTTTTCGGATAATTGAATGTCACTCATCCAGGGAAGATCCTACTTCCTGCATTAGGATGTCAAGGGATGCATGGCAATCATGAGCTGGATGGTCACATATGGCAATACACCACTCATTCTAGAAGTGGATCGGCATGGCTGATTTTCTTGCAAGAAGAAAAGCAGCCTACCAGCTGGAGATCCTAGAGGATTGCTGAATGTGCAAAAAACTCATGATGCCTCATCTTACTAACTATATTTGCAAAATTATAAAGTTAGGTATTGAGACATAACCAAAGGGCTACTCTTCCACTGCCCTTACTACTTTTCCAGGTCTTGTCCCCAAGGAATTACAGACAATAGGAATTTGAAAGAAAACAAAACACCCCATACTTATCCCAATACCCTTATTATTCACCCTGTTGTATTTGACATCCTTTGATATTTGAGATACTCTTCTGAAATTAATTTTAGGTGATGCACATAAATCAACATTTTATTCAAAATAAAATATCTGGGAGGACAGTAAGTTAACAGTGATCATCTTTGGGGGCTGAAATTACAACAGTTTTTAATACTCTTCTTTTGGTTTACCTATAGTGTCTACTTTAAACATACACATAAATCAGTTTTGAAACAAAAAGTAGTTTAAACTTTTAAAGAATTGATATTTCTCATGTAATAAGTTGAGAAAAAAGACCTGTTTCAAATAAAGTGAATAGATAGTGTCACAAATCCTCAAAGGTTTGGTTCAGTATTGTATGAAATAAATGATACAAATAACATAAATTTATTACATTTTTTGTTTAACTTCAGATCATTGCATGTAAAAATGCAATGTCATATTGAAAGAAGTATAAACCGATTTTTTTAAAAACCTTATGGTTCTGTATACCATGTATGGATTGTATGTGTGTGAAGATTTGCCAATAAAAATATTTTAAAAAAAGACTAAAAAAATCCTACATTCTGTATAATCACTATTTCCCTATTTTGGCCTTTCCTTTGTCAAATACCTCAATTTGTTAACATATTCAAGTTTCTTTTCACAGAATAAATTCGTTATGCAAGTTCTGGGGTGTCTATTCATTAGCATCCTCCTGCTGTTCACATTTTATTAATGAAACAACCCATCACCCCCCTGCCAGCAGACACTTAATTCCTTCCCAGAATCCATCTGCTTTCCATTGGCTTCAGAAGCCAAATTTCCTTATAAAATCCACTTTGACAAAGCCTTATTTTCATGGGTCAATTAAATACCAAATATGGTTAGCTTTTTTCCCCCATGTCAGAAACCCCGAAAGTTTTTTGTGCTGATTATTACTCACAATATTGGGGGATGTATAGTTAGGAAATCCAAATGTCCCTTGTAAAACTCACTATTCATATTTTGAATATGAACTTCCAGAAAATTTGGCTTCTTGGGTCTATCCATATAATGTGCCTCTTTCCTTTTTTTCTTTTTGTACTTATGTTTCATGATGCATATAGCACATTGGTTATATTAGCCCATTTATGTTATTTTTATCAACAACTGCCAGCTTTGTCAAAGTCAATCCAAGGAACTCTCAAGAGAAGATCTTTTATGGAAGTTATGTGAAATGGAGTACTTTAGTATTTTTGCAATCTGAGAAAACATAAACCGATACCTTGATGAAATTCAAATGCATTTGAAACTTTTAAAGTCTTCTGCATTTTGTCAGAGGTAGATATGCCATCATTTCTTATATGTGTTCATATCAAGGAATCATAAAAAGAAAAAAAAATAGCTTCTACTTCTTCATTGATTTTCTACATTTTGCATTCATATATCACATTTAATACATAGCAAATTAAAATATATTTATATAAACTTTAACTTAGTTTATCCCTGGAATGGGGATAAACTAAGTTTATACTCTCTCCCTCTATAACTTAATACTCTGGATATTTCATTTGGTCTCATGCGTTCAGATACTAACTGCACATCAGTGATCTCAACTTGTATCTCCTAGGCTTGGTTTCTTCTCTGAACTCTTGACTCAAATATACAATTGCTTGCTTGAGTTCTCCACTTAGAAGTCAAGTGAACATCTCACACTTTACATGTCCAAAGCTGTACTCAAATTCATTCCATCTCCATCATAATCTGCTTTTACTACAGTCTTGCCATCTCAATTAATGACATCTTTATCCTGCTGGTTATTTAGAACTGTATCCTCAATGTTATCCTTGTTTTCAGTCTCTCTTTTGCACCCCATATCTAATTACCAATGAATACTTTGGAGAGATTCAAAATTTATCAGAATCTGGCCACTTGTCATTACCTCAAATATTTTCACCCTGATCCAAAGAAAACCACTTCTTACTCCTACCACTGACCACAACAGTCTAAAGTCTATTCTCAAACCATCAGCCAGATTTATCTCCTTAAAATAAACATAATGAATAAGATTGTGGGAAGATATGGAATAGGGAGTTCCAGGGATCAGTTCCCCAACCAGAACAATTATTGAACTAGTAGGAACTGCCTGAATCAATTATTTTAAACTTTGAAGTTTGGTAGAACACTATGTAGCACCCAGGGAAAAGACTTGTAAATTGCAGTAAATATCAGAGAGTTTCACCCCCAACCACATGGAAGGCAGTAGTAAGGACTCCAGCTCAGTTCCCTGGTTCAGCTGATGCCAGAGTGGGCTCTTAGGATGTAGTCTTCCAAAATCTTGGGGAGATGTGTTTTGATCATGGTATTGGATTAGCCACCTGTCCCTATTTGGGGCTCTGACTCTGAGTACAGTTATTGTTCCAGTACCTTTAGGGAAAAGCAATTGAGGAGGATTAAAGAGGGTGTATCTATTTTTTTTTTCCCTTCAACAAAACTAAAAAAAAACTTATCAACCCCAGAGGCATGGGAAAACTAAATTTTCAGAGTAGTAACAACATAGTACTCAAAACTTCCACCTTGCCACTGCAAAGCACACAAAGAAACAGGAAAGTATGGCTCATTCGCAGGAAAAAAAAACGCTAGAAACTGTTCTTGAGGAAGTTCATATATTGAAATACTAGTCAAAAACTTTAAAGTGACTGTCTTAAGTATGTTCAACGAGCTAAAGGAATCCATATACAAAGAACTAAAAAAAAAATAGAACATTATCTGAACAAAATAAAGAAATATGAATTATAAGAAAAGAAACAATAAGAAAAGATCTGCAAAGAACAGTAAACATATTTTAAAAATGAAAGAATAAGGGATGCAAAATTAATGCCAGATGGAATGAAAAACCATGATCCATCCAGTGAATTTTTTCATCAAAGGCTATGGAAGCAAGAAAGATGGCATATTTAAAATGCTTAAAATTTAAAGTAAAACTGTTTATCAAAAATTCTATACCTGGTGAAATATCTTTTAAAAGGAAGGAGAAATTAAGACATTCGTAAATAGACAAAAGCTGAAAGAATTCATTATCAGAAGACCTGTCTTACAAGAAATGCCAAAGGGAGTTCCACAGGCTGAAATAAAAGGACACCAGAAAGTAAATCAAAGAAATAAAGAACACTGGTAAAGGTAACTACATAGATAAAGAAAAAATCCCATATTATTATACCTTTGGTTTGTAACTGCTCCCCCCATGGGGCTTAACAGGCAAGTGTATAAATAAACATCTACACCACATAGAAAGTGTAGTATAAAGATATAGTATAAAGATGTAGTCTGAGACAATAGCAATATAAGGGCAGAGGATGGGGGTATAAAGAAATAGAGAGTTTGCATGCTACTAAAACTATTTTACTACTAGTGGAATTAGATTGCTATTAATTTCAGATGTTATTTATAATTATGACAATCACTAAGAAAATAATAAAACATATTACAAAAAAGGGAAGAAAAGGGAATTAAAAAGGCGGACTACAAAAAAATCAACTAAATAAAATAAAGACAGTAATGGAGCAATTGAGGAACAAAAAATATATGACATAGAGATAACAAATGGCTGAATGACAGAAGTGAATGTCATGAATTAAACATCTTATTAAAAGGCAGAGATATGAAGGCAGAAGAGAGAGGCATGGAAAAGAGTATAGAAAAGAAGACCATGAGTAAAGGTAAAAAGAAGGAAAATTAGAAGGACATATAAAAGCCAAAAGGTAAAATGGTAGAGGAGGGTCCTGCCCGGGCAGAAATAACACTGATGTTGATGGATTAAACTTCCCAATCAGGGGATATGGACTGGCAGAATGGATTAGGGAACAGGACCCATCTATAAACTGTCTCTACTCAAAGGACATGAGGGCAAGGACACAAATGGACATTTGCACATCAATGTTTATAGCAGCATTATTGACAATTACCAAAAGATGGAAACAGCCAAAATGTCCATCAACAGACGGGTGGCTAAACAAACTGTGGTATATACATATGATGAAATATTATGCAGCTGTAAGACAGAATAAAGTTATGAAGTATGTAACAACATGGATGGACCTTAAGGACATTATGCTGAGTGAGATTAGCCAGAAGCAAAAGGACAAATACCGTATGGTCTCACTGACATGAACTGACATTAGTGAATAAACTTGGAGAATTTCCTTGGTAACAGGGACCATCGGGAGATAGAAATAGGGTAAGATATTGGGTAATTGGAGCTGAAGGGATAAAGATTGTGCAACAGAACTGAATGTAAAAACTCAGAAATGGACAGCACAATACTACCTAACTGTAATACAATTATGTTAAAGCACTGAATGAAGCTGAATGTGAGAATGATAGAAGGAGGAGGGTTGAGGGCACAAATAAAATCAGAAAGAAAGATAGACAATAAAGATTGAGATGATATAATCTAGGATTGCC
>PVIY010030557.1:0-15392 GCA_004026745.1 Myrmecophaga tridactyla | reverse complement strand
TGAGACTAAAGCAAAAAGTGTTTATTGGGTACAAAATTTATATTTTGACTAGTGCATTTCCTAATATAACTTATGTAGATAGCTTGGTTGAACAACATAAGTATATGGAACCTTGGGTAGGACATGAGATTTTGTTGGTTTGTCCAGAGTGATAGCCCGATGAATCCCAGAGTGATTTGATCAGTGAGCAGAAAAGTATTTGCAAAGTCCCCTTTGGGGAATGGTGAGAATGGGGGAAAATTCAACCTCCTCAAGTAGAATTCTTGATATTCTCACAAGAAGTGTGGACAACCAAAGCTATAGGCTGAGACCCCAGTCTTGGGGTTTGTTCAGATGAAACATAACCCCACAAAGGATAGGTCAAGCCTACTTAAAATTAGGCCTAAGGGTCACCCCAAAGAGAACCTCTTTTGTTGCTCAGATGTGGCCTCTCTCTCCAGCCTACACAGCAAGCAAACTCACCACCCTCCCCCTGTCTACGTGGGACATGACTCCCAGGGGTGTGGACCTTCCTGGCAACGTGGGACAGAAATCCTAGAATGAGCTGAGACTCAGCATCAAGGGATTGAGAAAACCTTCTTGACCAAAAGGGGAAAGAGTGAAATGAGACAAATTGTCAATGGCTGAGAGATTCCAAACAGAGTTGAGAGCTTATCCTGGAGGTTATTCTTACACATTAAGTAGATATCACCTTATTATCCAAGAGGAAATGGAGACGCTGGAGGGAACTGCCTGAAAATGTAGAGCTGTGTTCCAGTAGCCATGTTTCTTGATGATTATTGTATAATTGTGTAGCTTTCACAGTGTGACTGTGTGATTGTGAAAACCTTGTGTCTTATGCTTCTTTTATCTACCTTGTCAACAGATGAGTAGAACATATAGAATAAAAATAAATAATAGGGGGAACAAATGTTAAAATAAATTTAGTTTGAAATGCTAGTGATCAATGAAAGGGAGGAGTAAGGGGTATGGTGTGTATGTTTTTTCTTCTGTTTTCACTTTATTTTTCTGTTGTCTTTTTATTTCTTTTTCTGAGTTGATGTAAATGTTCTAGGAAATGATCATGATGATGAATATGCAACTATGTGATGATATTGTGAATTATTGATTATATATGTAGAATGGAATGATCACATATTAAGAATGTTTGTGTTTCTTTCCTGTAATTTTTTTAAAAAATTAATAAAAAAATGAAAAAAATAAGAGATCCAGAATGACTACATAATTGTCAAAGAGTTTATGTCAAAACAGATTATATGACACAAATAAGGATTAATACTGATAAAAATTTCAATACAGAAAGAATATATGATGATTATAAACATATTTGCACCTCACAAAAGAGCCCCAACATATATGAGGCAAAAATGGACAGAACTGAGAGGAAAATAGGTAATTCCACAATAATAGTGGGATACTTTAAAACATTACTTACAATAACTGATGGAACATTTAAATAGGAGATCAATATTACTAACCAATTAGACCTAATAGACATATATAGAATAATCCACACAATGTCAGCAGAATATATATTATTCTTATATATTCCACTTATATTATTCTTAAGTGGGCATGGAACATCTTCTAAGATAAATCATATGGTAGGCCATGAAACAAATCTCAACACATTAATACATTTAATAATACTGCACTCATACAAAGCATCGCCTCAGATCACAATGGAATAATGTAAGAAATCAATAACAAAAAGAATACTGAAAAATTATCAAATACGTGAAAAATTAAACAGCACACTACTCAGTAGCTAATGGGTCAAAAATGAAGTCACTAGGGAAATTAAGAAATATCTTGAGAGGACTAATGAAAAAAAAACATACCAGAATTTGTGGGAAACAAGGAAAGTATTGCTCCAAGTTTAACTTAAAGCACTGAATGCCTGCATTAAAAAGAAGAAAGATCATAAATCAATAACCTAACTTGAAGAACAAGAAAAGCAAACAACCCAAATGTAGAAATGTAGTTGAAATAAGGAAATATCAAAAATTAGGCATGAAATGAAAAAGGGAAAAGAATGAAAATAGAGATAATCAACAAAAGCACAAGTTAATTAATTTGAAAAGATCAATAAAATTGACAAAGCTGTAGGTAATCCAAATAAGTCAAAGAGAGATGAGGCACAAATAATTGATACCAGAAATGAAAATGGGGATATTACTACTGACCTTATGAATATAAAACAATTATAAGAGGATAGTATGAAAAAAATATATGCCAACAAATTCGAAAGCATAGAATGAAATTGACAAATTCTTTGAAATATGGAAATTACCTAAACAGATGCAAGGAAAAATAGAGAATCTCAACATATCTGTAACAAGTAAAGAGATTGAATCAGTAACTCGAACTCTTCAAACAGAGAAAAATTCAGCATCAAATGGCTTCACTGGTGAATTCTATGAAGCTTTTAAAAATTTAATGCTAATTCTTCTCAAATTCTTCCAAAAAATAGAAAAGATGTATTACTTCCTATCTCATGTTATGAGGCCAGCATTTCTGGTATTGATATTTGGTGTTTGGTATCCTAATACCAAAACCAGATAAAGATCTTATGAGTAGAGATAGAAAAATTCTCAACAGAGTTGACTCCAACAGTATACTAAAAGGACTATACACCATGACCAAATAGATTTATTCTAGGAATGTAAAGATGGCTCAGTGTAAGAACACTAACAATGGAAAATACCACATTAATAGAATGGAGGGAAATAAAAAAAAAACACATGATCATCTCAATTGATGCAGAAAAAAACATTTGACAAAGTCCAACATCCTTTCATGATAAAAACACCTAGAAAACTAGGAATAGAAGAGAAGATCCTCAACATGATAAAAGTCATTTATGAAAAACACATATCAAATATCATACCTAATGATGAAAAACTGAACTCTTTCCCCCTATGATCAGGAACAAGACAAGGATGCTTGCAGTGATCACACCATTACTCAACATTGTACTGGAAGGTCCAACTAGAATAATCAAGCAAGAGAAAGACACATAAATCAATCCAGATTAGAGAAGAGTACATTGAATTATCCCTCCTCATAAATTACATGGTACTGTATGTAGAAAACCCCAAAGAATCTACAAGAAACCTACTAGAGCTATTAAATGAATTAAAAAATGTTGTAAGATATGAGATAAACACTCAGAAGTCAGTTGGGTTTGTATACATAAATAATGAACAATTTGAAAAGGAAATTAAGAAAACAATCCCATTTCCAATAATATCCAAAAGGATACATTACCTGGGCATAAAAGTAACCAAGGAGGTGGAAGACTTGTACACTAAAAAACACAAAATGTTGTTGAAAGAAGTTAAAGCATACCTAACAAAATGGAAAGATAGCCATTTTTTAATGGATTAGAAGACTTAATATTGCTAAGATGTTGATCCTGCCTAAAGCAATCTACAAATTCAATACAATCCCTATCAAAATTCCAGCAGCCTTTTCTGCAGAAATAGAAAAACTGATCCTCAAATTCATGTGGAATTTCAAGGGGCCTCAAATATTCAAAACAAAGTCGGGGGACTCAAATTTCCTGATTTAAAACCTACAGTAGGAACTAAGATCTACAGTAATTAATGGTATTGGCATAAGGACAGACATACAGACCAATAGAGAAGAATTGAGAGTCCAGATATATAAATTCAACATTAATACCCAGCTGGTTTTCAGTGAGAGTTCTAAATCCATTCGACGGCAAAATAATAGTTATTTCAAATGATGCTGGAATAACTGGAAATCCACATGAAAATGAATGAATGTGGATCCCTACCTCTCACTATACCCAAAAGTAATTCAAAATGGATATGAACTAAAACTACTAGAAAACTCTTACAAGGAAACACAGGAAAACTTTTTCAGTACTGTGTAGTGGACAATGGATTTTAAAATTTTACACCAAAGCAAAAACAATAAAATAAAAAGAGACAAAATGGACTCTATCAAAATTAAAACCTTTTGTGTATCAAAGAGCATTATCAAGGAAATGAAAGGCAACGTACAGTACAGGAGAAAATATTTGGAAACCATGTATCTGATAAGGGTTTAATACCAGCATCTAGAACTCCTACAACTCAACAACAAAAGACAAATCCAATTAAAAAATGGGCCAAGAATTCAAACAGGCATTTTTCCAAAGAAGGTAATCAAAAGACCAGTAAGTATATGAAAATATGCCCTACAGCTTTAGCCATTAGAGAAATTCAAATTAAAATTACATACCACTTCACAGCCACTAAGATGTCTATTAATTAAAACAAAACAAAACAAAAAATTGAAACTAACAGATGTCAGCAAGGATATGGAGATATAGGAACCCTAGTAAATTGTTGGCGGGAATATAAATGCTGCAGCCATTGTGTAAAACAGTTTGGCATTTCCTCAGAACAATAAACGAAATTACCATAAACCTGGCAAGTCCACTTGTGAAATACATCCCGAAGAACTGAAAGCAGGGGCTCAGACAGTTATTGGTCCTCCAATGTTCATTGCAGCACTATTCAAAATTGCTGAAAGGTGGAAGCAACCTGTGTCCTTCAATAGATGAATGGATGAACAAAAGGTGGTGTATCCATACCATGGAATATTATTCAGTTGTAAAAAGAAGTGGGAAGCTAGTACTTGGTAAAATATGGAGGAACTTTGACAAACTCATGTTGAGCAAAACAATCCAGAGAGGAAATAACAAATATTGTATGATGTTTCTTACATTAAATACTTAGAATAAGCAAATTCATAGAGACAGAAAGTGGATTAGTGTTTACCAAGGGTAGGGGAAGACGGGATGTGATTTATTGCTAAGTGAATATGCGTTTTGGTTTGGAATGATGAAAATAATTTGATAATGGAAAATGATGAAAGTTACACAGTATTGTCAATGTACTTAAAATCAAAGAATTGTCCATTTAAAATGGCTAAAAATGATTTCTATATTGTTATTTTACCACAACTAAAATTAGAGTCATCATGAACATGAAAATTTTCCTATTTTTTAAAAACATCTAGAACAGTTTTGATTGGCAGATAGTAAGTGTTGTATAAGTGTTATTTTAAGCAAAATAAAAAATATCACTTTCTTAATGAAGGCTTCCCTAACACATTGTTTAAAATTTCAAACCACCTGTAATCCCACTACTCCCTATCTACCTTTTCTGCTTCTATTTTCCTTTATAGTATTTAATTCTAATAACTGACATATTTATTTTCTTTATTACCTTCATCTTCAGTAGACTTTATGCTCCATGGAAGCAGTCAATTTTTATTGTTAATTCACTAAACCACTGTCTGGAATAGCTCCTTGTTGAAAAAAATAGAATTAATGACAATGCTATATTTAAGTGAAACTTGAAAAGCAGTTAAATATCTTAGATGAATGAATTCTATTATCGATTTTACACTTCAGATTATGAAAGCCCTTCAGGTTGCACCACACTGTAATTGGAAATGCAACTCATTATATTGTTTGGGTTTTTATCCTATAAGAACAGGGTCATTGGCTTTCTTTTCAGAGTGACATTTTGGATGATGCATTTTAACTATCAAACCTGTTAGAGATACACCGGTAATGTAACTGGAGGCAAACAAGCCAGATTAATATTATTTAGTTTCATTCTAAATGTTGCTGTTTTTAATTCAAAAGGCCAGAAAATAACATTTCACATATTTGTAGCACATCATTCAGCTTTAACAAACTCAGCACAAAGACAGAACCTGAACCATTCCAATTCCATTTTGGCCACAGAAGAAATAGTGGTTATGGAGATTAAGTATCATTTGGCACATAGTAGGGATTTACTTAAAATATTCAGTGAAAGACAATTCCTTGAGTAAATTTTGGGACTTCATAAGAGAAAAGAGAATCACCTTGATTCTTATGCTTCTTAAGGGTAAAATAGGGATATATATATACATTGTATATAATATAATGTATATATATTCTGTTGCCTTTTCATATCTCCCTGAAGAATGATAATAATTACTGATTACTAATCACTTAAGAATTATTAACAGTGGTTCAATAATACTTATTTAATTCCTATAAAAGCATTTATAGAAAATATCTGATTAGAAACATTTAGAAACTACTTTTTCTTTCTCAATTTAATTTTCAGCATTTTGTTGATATTGGTGGTGGAAATGGGAAGAGTAGAAATGGGAAATTTTGAACCATTAAAGAAAGCACAAAAGAATTTGGTAAAATGTCTGCCAGTCAATTCATTCAATCTATAGTTATATCTATTAAATCTGGAAGAGTATTTCATGAAGGTTATATTTCACATGTTTATTTTAGAGGAAACATTTTAGAGTGATTTGGGATATTTGGTACTTGTACTATTAGTATAATTGATAAATCGTAAATCTCGATAGAAAAAGGATTATCATATATATTTAATAAATGGGTTTCTTGTTAAATTGATGTGAGGCCTTTTTAGTTGTGTATATTTTAAACGTTGAGCAAAATTTTATAGTTAAAAAGTTAACATGTAAGGGGTGCAAGGGTAGTTTAGTGGTAGAATTCTCACCAGCCATGTGGAAGACCTGGGTTCAATTTTCAACCCATGCACTTCCCCCAAAAAGAGACAAGCAAGAAGCAAACAAACAAACAAAAACCCAACCAAGCAAAAATTCAATAAATATGCTGCAATAACAGTATACTCACATGGAAAAAAAATGAAATGTGACCCCCGCCATACAGCATACAAAAAATAAAATATAAAAATTAATAAAAATAAACAAGTTAACACTTAAAGTTCGATTAGTTGTATTTTAACAAGGTTTAGAATGTTCGTATATCCATCCATGATACCATTAAACAGAGGAAAAATGAGTCTGCTTATTTACAGCAGTTATTCAATAGAATTCAATTTCACAATTAAGAGCATTAATGTTTTTAATGTAGGAGTTGAATATAGATATAACGTAGAAGTAGTTTGTTTTATAAACATATAGTCTTAGGGAACTGACTAATAAAAGAGATTGCAAATTAAAGTTAAGAATTTTTCATTTGTTGGTCAAGGAATATATTGGCTTATGCAGTAAAAATATAATCATTTTCCAATATAACTTATTCAATGCAAGTTTATTGCTTATTAAAATGTCTAGTTAAAATAGTTATAGAAAATGACTTTTTATTACAGCAACATGTTGGAGTCCCCCAGTCCCAATATTTGAAGAAAAGCATGCTAGATATCAGAATGTACAACTGCAACTTAAAAATACAAAACAGAATACACTATATGCTCTCACTAATTGTATATGAGAAATAATCTAATCTAAATATACTTGTGCCTTATGCAACGTTTGATTTTAATTTATGAACTTAAAGAAAAGAAGACAAATAATTTGTTGATAAGTAGAGGTAAATAGAAGTTATCAACACAGAATTTTTTCCAATAACTTGTTGGTTACTTAAATTTACTGAGTGTGAACTAGTATGAGAATGAGAAACTCATGGGGGCTGTAATGATAGAGGAACACCCACACTTTTGTAGATTTTATCTCCAGGCATCCTATCAATGTTTCATGGTAAAGATCCAAGAAAGATCCCTTTATTATTCTGGCAGGAGTCATGTACTGTTAAATGAAAGCAGAGAATTGTCCATAATAGGAGACTTCTCTCTCTGGGGGAACTGAGTTTACCAGCCACCCATATCCTACTGTCTCACCTAAGGGTGTGAGTAGATATGGGGAAACTATACCACAGGTGAAACATTTGTGAAGGTCACAGACTGGAGACAAAGGCCCACAAAATTAACAGAGATATAACATTAAGATACTAGAATTATTTCCTTTCTGCAATACTTACTACCAAAGTAACATGGCTTCAATAAAATAACACTGGTTTATAGCTGAAAGAGTTTCAAGACAAAGATTTCCCATGAGTAGTACTACTTATGGAAACCCAAAATAAAGGGGAGAGGCAAAAAAACAAGGACATTGGAGAAACATGAAACTTCTGGCATCTACAGCTACAGCAAATATTAAGACAGCCTATCTCCTAGCCAGATTAACATAAAGCCTCATGCTAATAACATGTTACCCTACTTTCATATTAGCCAATATAACATATCTTTCAAATAAAAGTTATAATGCATGTAGAAAGGCAAGAAAAAACACAGTTATCAATATCAGATTCAGAAATGTCACTATGATAGAATTAATAGATGGGGAATTTAACTATGATTCTTGTGTTAAGGGCTCTAATGGAAGAATAGATTATACATAGGGACAGATGGGTAATATAATCAGAGAGATTGGACTCTACAAATGACTGTAAATGAAATGCTAGAGAACAACAGCAAAAAACCATTGGGAGAGTCATGTAGAATACCAGTCATTAGTAGGCTAGTTCAGCTGAGTAAAGAAACAGTAAGCTTTAATATAGTTCAATAAAAACTTCCCAGATGAAATGCAAGCAGAAAATATTTATAGTAGTAAATCATTTTCAAAGCAATGATAAACATGAAACCACAAGTCCTGGAAGCACAAGATAGAAGCTAAAAAACAATGCCTTGGTAAAACACATTCAAACACAGAAAAGCAAGGACAGAGAGAAAATCTCAAGAAAATCCAGAGGAGAGAAAAATGGAAAACAGTTTAAAAATATGGTAGATTTTAACTTTATCAATAATTACTTTCAATGTGAATGTCTAACACCAATCAAAAGAGAGATTATCAGAGTGGACAAAAAAAAAAAAGACAATTGTGTTAATTAGTAAATTGCTGGAAGGCGATATGCCAGAAACAGAATGGCTGTTAAAAAGGGGAATTCATTAAATTGCAAGTTTACAGTTCTAAAGTCTTGAAAATGTCCAAATTCAGGCATCAACAGGAGGTTACCTTCACATGAGAAAGGCTGATGAAGTTTGGGGTTTCTCTCTCAGCTGGGAGGGCACGTGGGGACATCTGCTAGCTTTCTCTCCCAGCTTCTTATTTCATGAAGCTCCCCTGGGGGCATTTTCCTTCTTCATTGTTGGTTCTTCTGGCTCTAAAGCTTTTTCCAAAACGGTTCCCTCTAAAAGGGCTCCAGTAAACAACCCCACCTTGAATGCATGGGTGGAGACACATCTCCATGGAAACCATCTAATCAAAAGTTACCACCCACAATTGGTTGGTTCATATCTCCATAGAAAGAATAAGAAAATATTTCACCAAGAAATACTGAATGACGATTAAAGAGCATGGCTTTTCTGGGTACGTAATAGCTTCAAACTGGCCCAACTTTATGCTGTTAACAAGAAACACACTTGAAATATAAACATATAGATTAAAAGTGAAAAGATGGAGAAATGTGCACAATGCTAAAAAAATCAAAATAAATCTGGAGTAGCTAGATTAATTTCAAACAAAGCAGATTTCTGAGTAAGAAAAATTTCAAAGTTAAAGACAGACTTCTGTAATGATGAAGAGGTCAATTCTCTCTCTCTAAAAAAATAACAATCCTTAATGTGTATGCACCTAGCAACCATTTGTCAAAATGAAGCAAAAACTGAGAGACCAGCAAAAAGAAACCGACAAATCCACTATTCTAGTTGGACACTTCATCACCCCTCCCTCAGAAATTGACAGATCTAATGAGCATAAGTCATTAACGATATAGTTGAACCCAACATTATCATCAATCAACTGCTTCTAATTGACATTTTTAGAATATTTCATCCAACAACAACAGAATACACATCATTCTCGTGCTCACATACAGCATAACCAAGATAGACTACATTCTGGGCTATAAAATGCACCTAAACAAATTTAATAGGAATCATACAAGTTCCTCGCAGACCTCAATGGAATTATACCAGAACCTAATAACAAAAAGACTTCTGGAAATTCCCAAAATATTTGCAGATTAAACAACACATTTTTAAATAACACATAGGTCAAAAAAGTCGTGATAGAAATAAAAACATATGTTGAACCAAAATGAAAATGAACATACAATTTATAAAAATTTGTAGGATGAGGGCGGTGCAACAGTTGCTCAGTGGCAGAGTTCTTGCCTGCCATGCCAGAGACCTGGGTTCAATTCCTGGTGCCTACCCATGCAGAAAAAACAACAACAAATTGTAGGATGCCACAAGAGGAGTACTTAGAGGGAAATCTATAACATTAAATGCATATGTTAAAAAAAGAAATTTTAAAAATCAATAGTCTAATCTCTGAGGAAAGTAAAATGGAAAAAGAAAATCATATTAAATCCAAAGTAAGCAGGAGAAAAGAAATAAAAAAAAAAAACAGAATCAATGAAATTGAATAGAAGAATATAATGGAAAATCAACAAAATCAAATGTTGGTTCTTGAAAGTATTGACAAAACTAGTCAGATTAACCAAGAAAAAAATGGAAAACGGAATAATTACCAATATCAGAAATTAAGGATTTCATGTCCATATTTGATGGGCATTCAAATGATAATAAAGGAATATTATAACCAACTAATTGCTCACAAATTTGATAACTTAGGTGAGACAGACCAAATCCTTGAAAGATACAAACTATCAAAGCTCCCTGAGGATAAATAGAAAATATGAACATGCTTATATGTATTAATTATTAATCACTAATTAATAATCTTTCAGTAGAAAGCAATGAGCCCAGATGTCTTCACTGGAGAATTCTTCCAAACAGTTAAGAAGAAATGATAAAATTCATCACTATATCTTCTAGAAAATAGAAGCAGAGTTAACACTTCCTAACTCATTACATGGGACCAACATTACCTTAATACTAAAACATAACAAAGCAATTTCAATAAATGAAAACTACAAAATAATGCCTCTCATGAGCAAAGTCCAAAATCCCAAATGTGGTATTCTCAAATTGAATTGAACAATATATAGAGAATTATACATCATGACTAAATGTTTTTTATTCCAGATATGCAAGGCTGGATCAAATTTCAAAAAACTAATTAATGTAATCCATCATATCAATGGGTTAAAAATCATATGATTTTGTGTAAAAATAGTTCACAAAATCATACACATGCATAATAAAAGTTCTTAGCAAACTAAGAATAAAGGAGAACTTCCTCAGATTAATAAATCTACAACTAACATCATACTTAAAATGAGAATAGACACATTCTCCTTTAGATCAGGAACAAGTCCAGAATGTTCTCTCCTTCTACTTCTATTCAACATCATATTGGAAGTTTGAGTTAGTGCAATAAGATGAGAAAACAAACCAACAGAAAAGGTTATAAAGACTGGAAAAGAAGAATGAGACTCTTTTTTTTTTCACAGATAAGATGATTGCCTATGTATAAAAAGTCTAATGAGTGGTTTAAAAACAACTACTATATGGCATGATGACAGGATACAGGTTTAATAAGCAAAATTTCATTAGTTTCCTATATAATAACAATGAACAATTGGATTTTGAAATTAATGAAAAACACCATTTACTAAAGTACCAAAAATATGAAATAGGTGTAATTCTAAATATATATATATATATTTACATATAGTATATGTATCTGGAAAATCAGTCTTTGATGATGAACATCAAGATCTAAATTAATGGAAAGATATTCTATGATCATGGGTTGGAATACAATATTGTTTATATGTCAAATCTTCTCAATTTGATCTACAGATTTAATTTAATCTCAATAAAAATTGCACCAAGTTATACTATCAATATTGATAAAATGGCTCCGAAGTTTCTTATAGAAAGGCAAAAGACTTAGAAGAGTCAACATAATACTGAAAAACAATATTGAAAGGCTCACACAAATCTTATTTACTTATTATACTGGCTATGAAAATTTACTCAAGATTTTCTATGAAGTTACATTATCAAGTAAACACGATATTGCTGAAATAGTAGACACATAGATCAACAGAACACATTAGGAAGTATATAAAGAGACCCCCACAAATGTAGCAGATTATCCTTGATAAAAGAGAAAGACAATTCAATGAGAAAGTTTACACTTATTAACAAATGGTATTAGAATAATGTATATCCCCCCAAAAAAGGAACCTAGGCACACACCTTACACCTTTCACAAAATTAACTCAACTCAAAATGGATCATACACCTAAATGTAATATGCAAATATGTAAGTCTCCCAGGAGAAAACACAAGAGAAAGTCTAAGTGATCTTTGGTCTGGTAATGAGATTTTTAGATACTAATCCCAGAAGTGCAATCCGTGAAAAAAAAAATGATGTTAATATAAAAAACTTTGTGTTATGGACAAAACTGTTAAGATAATTAAAATACAAGCAACAGAGTGGGAGAAAATATTTGAAAATCACGAGCTGATCAGGGATTTATTTTGAAAAATATGTAAAAAAACTCTTAAATGCAACAATAAAAATACTAACAAATTAATTTTAAAAAAATAAGAAAAAATAGGCAAAATATCTGGACACCTCACCAAAGATATATTGCTGAGAAAATAAACATAAGAAAGGATTATAAACTTCATTTTTTATTAAAGAATTAAAAATTAAAATAAATATTAGGTGTCAGTATATACCTTTGAAAATGCCTAAAATTTACAGAAATATCTGAAAATACCAAGGATATGAAGCAACAGTAACTCTGATTAATGCTGTTAGGACTGCAAAATGGTAAGGGCCCTTTGGAAAACTATTTGGCAGTTTATTGAAAAGCTGAACATTGTCTCACCATTCAATCCAGCAATCATGCCTCTATGTATTTACCTAATCTATGTGAAAAAATACATCCACCCAAAATCTTGCATGTTAATATTTATATCATGTTTACTGATCATTACATAAACCTGGAAGCAACCCATGTTTCCATCAATAGGTGAATGCATAAACAACTGTACATCAAAGATAGACTAGCATTCAGTAATAAGAAAAATGACTGTCAATCCTTGAAAAGACAGGGATGAATCGTAAATGCAAATTGCTAAGTGAAAGGAACTCGTCTGAAAGGACTACTTACTCTATAATATCAATTAAATGATATGGCAAAGTCCAAACTATAAAGATGGTAAAATGATCAGAAGTTGCCTGGATTCAGGGGCCCTAGTTGTGAGTGTTGAATAGGTGAAATATAGGGAATATTTTAGAGTGGTGAGCCTAGCCTGTATGATACTGCAATGGTGAAAACATGACATTATGCATTTGTCAAAACTCATAGAAATTCACAGCACAAAGATGGCACCTTATTGCATGAAAATTTTTAGTAAAGCCTTTAAAAAGGTCGGGGATCTCAGGATAGAATGCAGAATTTGGCAAAACAATTCAACTATTGTGTATATAATGTGTACTACAAGCACATGATATAAATTCCATTAAAGCATTGGTGGGAAATATGCAGAATCTATAGCTTTGAAAATAAGTGGAATCTTGAAGATTAAATGCAAAAGAAATTGAACATAAAAACTATACTCTTGTTTTTAAAGTTGATTCCCAGAATAGTACTGGTAAACAATTCTGATAGTGCTATTGGGATTAAAGAATTAATTAATTGGATGGCAAATAGTTGGAGCTATGTTTCTCACTGTTGGAATTACAGATTACAGGTTATAGAAATGCAAGGGTAGGAATCTAAAATTATACATGTGGTGATAGTTTAGAGTTAGTGTCATCAGTTTGAATGCATGCTTAACTTAATATACATAAATTTGGCCACATGGAGAAATGATTATAGATATCTGAATACATACTTTCTCTATCACATGAGGGTGCCTAGGATTAACATCCCAGTAGTATCCAGATTTTTATTTTTAATACTGTTTTCCAGTAAAATGAGCCCTCAGAGAAGTGGCTGATTCTAGAACTGGGTCAGAAAACACACAAAATGCACCGGAAGCATAATGTAGTGTCAGAATGTAAGAAGTTGCTCGGACACATATACACATATACACACATACAGTGAAAAGAATATGTCAAAGTGACACAGAATCCAACTGAAAGAGCTCCCAAAGGTCAAAGCAGACATCATTTCAACAAACAAAATAAGTGAAATAATTCTGGATTATAACACAAATCATAAAATGAATATCCATAGCTTCATGTTTATATAAACAAATGAATGATTGAATAAATAAACAAGAGAAGAAGAATAGACAAGCTTCCTGTGCAGAAGAATTCCAAATAAATTATGTAGATACTCCACTCTCGAGTAAGTAGAGCCTAACTCCATACTCCAACTGTGAGATGTATACAGTAAGTTTCTTCCGAAGAATACACTATGGAAAGGGGGATAAGAGTAACTTTACAGTGGAGAGAACTGACCAAACACCACTTCAACCAGGTGATCAGGGTTAATGTCTACAGTTTGATATCAGGTTGATAGTATGTACCACTGATATGATGTGACAAAAGTCAGAAAAAAATGTCACTTTACCCAGTAGTCTTCCTTCCCAAATACTTAAAACACCAGTTTAATCATGAGAAAAAGATGAGACAAATTCAAAATGCAGGACATACTGCAAAATACCTAAGCAGTTTTCCTCAACATTTCTGAAGTCATGTAAAAGAAGAATTGTCTGAGAAAATATCACAGTTGAGAAGAGATTGAGCAGAAATGACTATCAAATGTCATGTGGTATCAGAGATGAGATCTTGGAGCAGAAAAAGGAGATTAAGTCAAAACTAAGAAATCTTAATAAATTATGGCTTTTTTCCAAATATTGGTTAATTTATTGTAACAAATGTATCACACTCCTGTTTATAATAAGTGAAATTGGATACTGGGTATGTGGGAACATTTTGTACCTCTTTACAGTAATTCTGCAAACTTAAAGATGTTTTCAAATAAAAGATTTTTAGAAAGTATATTCCATGGAAAGATATAACATTTAGACATTATATGCTTCTCATTCCTTTCACTTCAGCCATAAAAGTATAACCCAGAAATTCATTCTACTCTATGTCCCTCTACCCCAAATTGGTCTCCATTTAATAGCCCTCCCATCTATGAGGGAAAAAAGCGCATGACGAAAAGTCATAAATGGGTCCTTTGCTTCTTCTTACCCATCAGGGACAAATCTAAGAATTTTGTGAATTTATTATGTAGCTCAGTTTACTTATTGGTAGTAGAAACTTAGAGTGACCAATTGCACCAGCTTTGAGAGTCTGACTGTTTTTCAAGCATTGAAAATTGTTGGTCCCAGTTAAGGATTTTGAAACTGTTAATGTGGTTGTCATCATTTGATTATCTTCCCTGCTTTTATTTGTATTAGCCTCTCAAATCTGTGTCTACGTTTCTCATCTAAAGCCTCAGGTATCGTTCTAGTTAGCTAGCTGCTGGAATACAATATACCAGAAATGGAATGGATTTTAAAAAGAGGAATTTAATGACTTGCTACTTGCAGTTCTAAGGCTGAGAAAATGTCCCAATTAAAACAAGTCTATAGAAATGTCCAATCAAAGGC
>PVIY010030556.1:0-31353 GCA_004026745.1 Myrmecophaga tridactyla | reverse complement strand
AAATGCTAGTGATCAATGAAAGGGAGGGGTAAGGGGTATGGTATGTATGAATTTTTTTCTGTTGTCTTTTTATTTCTTTTTCTGAATTGATGCAAATGTTCTAAGAAATGATCATGATGATGAATATGCAACTATGTGATGATATTGTGAATTACTGATTATATATGTAGAACAGAATGATCATATGTTAAGAATGTTTGTGTTTGTTGTTATATTAAAAAAAATAGGCATCTGGTGATGGCAAGTGCTATTGGCGGGAATAAAACAGGGGAGGCGGATGGGGAGTGCAAGGAGGTGTGTGTGTTTGCATGTGCACGCACACTTGTGTGTATGCACATGCGTGTGTGCGTGTGCATGCACACACAATTTTAAAAAGGGTGGTCAAAAGAGTTGCCTTGGGAGACATGACAACTACATACCCTGTGTATCCTGAATGGGGTCCTGGATCAGAAAAAGGATATGAAATTAAAAAAAAAAACCCTACAGAAATCTGAATAAAGGAAGGACCTGAGTTAGTAATAACCTATCAGTATTGGTTCCTGAACTGTGACAAATGTACCACACAAATGCAAGATGTGAACACTTGGGGAAACCGGACATAGGGTAGATGAGAAGCTTCTATGTTATCTTCTCAGTTTTTACGTAAATCTAAAACTTTCCTAAAAAATAAAAGTATGCACTTGAGAATGATTGAAATGGTTAATTTTTAAATTGTGAGTTTTTAGCACAATTTTTTAAAGGAGGGAAAAATTGTCATGAATAAATAAAAGTCTATTTAGCAATATTAAAATTAGAACAAGCAGTAAACCTACACCCTCCAGATGGGTCCCCGGACCAGATAAGTCCTGAAACCTAGAGGGCCCAGCCTCTCCAGAAAATCAGCTAGTTCCATTTCCCTACCCCATATTAGTGACCACTCTTTTCAATATGAAAAAGTTAGGATGGGCATAGCCCAAACACCCCTCAAGAGAGGGATAGAAAGATCAAAGGTGATCGTGGAGTCATACAGAGAAGATAGGGTTTAACAAATGAATATGATTGCTGAATCATTAAACTGATATCTCTTTTACTCTCCAGAATCTCAGAGCAGCTAGAAGTAAAAAAAACCTAAAATTTTGGAATTGTAACCCATACCAAACTCTGAAACTCTACAACTAATTGTTGGCTGCGCTTTGATAGTTATCGCTTTTTTGCATATATGTTATTTCTCACAAAAAAGAAAAAAAAGTTGATCGTGATGATAAATAGATTTATTCCTTCTAGCCTCCTATATTCTGGAGCAGCTAGAAGGAAAAACCTGAGAGGATGGTATGGTAGCGATCTGTCCTGTAACTACTTGTTGAAGAGTGCTTTGAAAACTATTGCTTGTTTCTTTCTTTGCTTTGCATATATGTTATATTGTACAACAAAAACGTTAAACAATAATAATAAAAACAAGCAGTGGTGAAAGAAGGCCTTGTTGTAGAGAGGAGGAGCCCTGCAAACGTCTGGGGGGAGCTCCCAGGGGCAGGCAGGAGACCACGGGGCCGCCGCATACCGGGCGCACTTTGGAAGGGTCGTCGAGCTCCAGCCGGGCCACCACGCAGCCCACTTCCAGCACGGAGCCCGGGCACTTGATGTACCTCACCCGGCCACTCTCCTGCACGTTCAGGGCCATGACCATCTTCATTACCTGTTTTGCAGAAAAGGAGTAAGACAATGATGCCAGGAGCAGCTGGTGCGGGTAGGCCACAGTCGCCCAGAACCGATGAGTCCTGAGCAGGGACTACGGCACTCAAATGAAAATGAATCACTGGGAACTATCAAACGGAAAGGAGAGCGTGAACTAAGCATCTCCTGGCAGCCTACTGGGTGCCAGGCATGGGGCTTTTCATGAATCATCTCGATCTCCAAAGCCAGCCGGGGAGGCACGTATTTATTAAGTCCATTTTACAAATCTGGAAACTGGTATTTATTTCCAAAGGAAGGTCCTTCTCTAAGAAATACAGGGTTAAGTCGTACTATGTAGGGTGAATGATTGACATGTTTCTAAGCTAAGCTGTGCAGATCAGACATTTTGTGAATGGCTTCTAACTGAAAGCCGCCCCAAATCCCCCAGGAAATCACTTTGTGACATGGAGAATCTGCTTGCAGTACCATCACCAGCCCCCTTGATTTGCCTTCCCTGAGTGTCTGGACACAGGCAGGTAGTGAGTTTTGTTACGCAGTATTGGCTGCAAACAGACACTTGCTTAGCGGTTCAGAGCTTGGGCACCTGTGTTTTCTGAGCCTGGGATAGATGCCCAGTTCCTCCATGTACCACCTCTGTCATCTCCAGGCTCAGTTTCCCAGTTGTAAAATGGAGCCTGATGACAGCAGCATTTCACGGGACTCTCATAAGGATTAAACAAGATGAAAAACCGGGCACCGAACAGGAGGACACTAAATGTTAGCTACCACTGTTGCTGTAATTTAATTGTCATTATTGTTATTATTTTCCTTGGCAGCATGGGATGGACCTTAAGAACAGGAACCCCAGCCAGGCTGTCCAGGTTCGAATTGGGCTTCACGCTGCTCTAGGCGAGCTCTTTCACCCACTGGGGCTCAGATCCTGCATGTGCAAAACACATCTTAGCTGTGCTCACTTCATGATGTTGCTGCAAAGACTAAAGAAGTAAGATGGACACAGGACGCTTAGGGCAGTACTGCTGCCTGCTAACTGCTTTGCGGGGGTTGGTCAAACACTTTTTAGTTATTACCATCATTATTATTACCTAGTCTTTATTCCCGGCAAGATGTGCATTTTTTTAGGTTTTCTACCTGAAGACTGCAGGGAGTTTAGGCTGAGCCATACACACTGGCTCTGCGTTCCTAAGAAATTTGCAGATAGTGGCCAAGCTGAAAGGTGAGGCCTGCTGCCTCGGATATGGAAGCAACACCAGGTGGCTGGACTGCAGAAGCCCGGCCGCAGGGCCCCTCTCCCCCCACAGAGAAAGCCCCCAGGCCTGCTGCCTTGTCACCTCCATCTCGGCGTAGCTGCTCCCAGCCTCCACGTGGCCCTGGTCCTCCACTGTGTACTGCATCAGCTTCCCAGCTGAGGGGGCTCTCAGGACCGTCGGATCGTTTTCTTTCTCAAACACACAGGTCTTGTTGCCGATGGTAACTCGGTAACTGGGAGAGGAAGAGTGGAGAGGAGGTAGGTGGGAGGGGACTATCCACCCAGTTAGCCCAAGTCAGGCTCTCCACATCTTCCTTTCCTAAAGAAAGCTGTCGAGTGCTACCCTTGTGCCGCTTCAGGCCCTCCACATTCCCAGATGGTGGCCGTGGATGGTTATTGCAGAGATATTGGAAGTGGGTTAAGAAGCAAAGGATGTGACCCTTTTCTGAATGAAAGCTAGCCCCCCACTTTTTTAAGGTGAAAACAGTAGTTAATAATAATATTGCAGTTTAGGTAGACCAAGGAACACTTACTAAAGAATGAGAGAATAAGGAAAATCTACCATAGAATGAGTTCATTATATGGGTACTAAAGTTAATCACACGGTCCTTTCTGATATTCATATTTGAAGTATGCTCTATGAGGACAGACATTCAAATAGGTCAAAGCAGCCACAATTGGCTTTTATAAAAATTGCTTTTCTCTGAGGGAATAATTGTAACTGATCATGAAAAACAATGGGTTGAATTAAAGGATGGTTGTATTGGGAAATGCGATTTTTTTCTTAAATAAGTATGACGAAGGAATACTTAAATTTACCTTATTTTTTTTTTAATTTTTTTTTTTAAATTTGCATATGGGCAGGAGGAACCAGGGATCGAACTCCAGACCTCCAGCACGGAAGGTCGGAGCTCTGCCTGCTGAGCCACAGCAGCTGCCCAAATTTACCTTATTTTTTATTCACTTGGAGATCAAGTAATGATTTAATACTCTGCTGCATGCACTCAGATTAGAACAGGCTGGAGCTTAAACGGTTGGCCCGTGATAGCACTTGTTGTTTTGGTAATATTGCATTTCAAACACATTCTACATGGCAGCTGAGGGCTCATAAGTTGTGAGAAGGAAAGGGTTGATGGCAGGTCTGTAACCCATTATTTCCCTTCTTAGATACCCTGGAGCAAACCTGACCCTGAGCAAAACCCCTTGCAAACATCACCTGTTAAATCACGATCTTCCAGGGGGCACTGTGTGTCAATTATTCACCTAGAAATGATATTTTTTTTCTGGCATGTTCCCATGCAGTTTATTCTTTACCTTTTCATGCAATATTTTACAAAACTAGCTGTTCACTGAGAGGTTTAACTGCACACTATCCTAGCACACACTCGCATTTTTTTATAGATTTATTATTTAGGGGTGGGGCGGAGGGAGGGGGAGAAATCCCCAAAACGGACTTAGAGAGAGTGAAAACTAGTTCCTTTTGCTGGCAACAGGCCTTAGCACAGAGAAAGCCATCCTTCCATTGTACTTCAACTGGAGAGAACATGTCCCACCAGCGGGACATATAATAATAAATTGAATACTTTGAGCAGATGGAACATGGGTTTGAAAGAAATGATAAAACACTGCTGCTCTGGTAGTAAATCAAGCTTGTCTTCTTCTAAAACATCAAGGATGGGAAGGCTGTAAATCTCCACTCTCTCACTGGAGCTTTTTCAGGCATTAGGGAGCCACTGCCACCCCTCTTTACTCTTCCTGGCCAGGGACCTTGGCTACTCTGCTTAGCAGGGGTCACCTACATTTCATTGTGGGATCTCAGGACTGCTGGAGCCAGAGGATCTTTGGGGACCATCTTGCAAGGCTCCCCTGCTAAATGCTTCCAAGGCACCCTGTATTTCTCCCCTCAAGGAGCATAGCAATCTTGATGGTTGCATGAGTCACTCTTCCCCACCGGATGAGCTCCAGGAGAGAGCAACCCCAGAGTTATCTCTGCACCTATCTCTGCACATAACTGGTTGGATATCTCTAATCCAAGCCTGTCCTTAGGTGGCTGTGGACACTGCAGGTCAGAGACACCCACCCCGTAAGCAACAGAGTCGGGAGTTGTGCCCTTTTCAGCAATGAATCCTCCTATGCTACTAGAAGAGTGCCTCCAGGAGCCTTCCCTAAACATCTGCCAGCTGGATGGAATTCCAACCAGGAGGCTGATGGCTCCAGGAGTCTCTCCCGGGATTTTGGTAGCTCATCTGGGACCCTGGGACCTGCATGCACCCTGGTGCCGTATTCCCACCTCCCACGGAAAGAGCTGGCCCCGCATGTCCAGCCCAATGGGCGCGGCGTCTCGCCTACCTGTCTACCTCCTCTTTCATGTACGTGGTGTAGCTGTTTCCGTTGTAGGACAGCAGCAGCCCGCCGTCGTTCAGCCGGTGGGCGTCAATCTCAATGTGAGAACCGTTCATGATGAGGACAAACATGGTCAGAGACTGCCGGGCCACCTGTGGAGATGCACTCCATGCCACCACCTGGATGCCAGAGGCTGCTTGTCCCCGGGCTCCCTAAACACCATCTTGCTCCCCCCAGACAACTAGCAAGGATCAGTAGTGCTCCATGGGACTCCTGGAATGGACAGACACCTCAGTCTCTCTGGCCCCAGCACTTACCTACCCCAAGGAAGCAGCCCCCGTGGCTGGAGAGCCCTGGCTTCAGGGAACCACACCTGCCTCGCAGGTGGGTTAGTAGCTGCAGATGTAGCACCGGTACAGCCTGCTCTCCCTGACCACGTGCCCACAGAACTGGGGCTTCCTTCCGATTCCTGTCTCTGAGCATTAGCCCACCCACGTGGGCCCTTCCTATATGGCAGGGAGAGGGGGCCTCACTCCGAGTGACCCAGCCCCCAAGGCTCCACTAGTGGCCTGCCCCCCAGACCCAGCTCTGCCCTGTGTCGTGTACATGATTTGGGATGGGAGTGAGAGGTGCTGGCTCTGCATTCCCACCCAGCTGAAATACGGGCCCTATCAACACACAGATCAATGTGTAAATTCCCTATCAGCAACTAAACACACTAAGGGGCCCTCAAACCTATAAAATAAATATCTGAGGACAAAAGACAGCAAGAAATATGGGAATATGTATCACAACGGTATTTATAAGACTAACAATAGAGTCAAACCAGCTGACAACTCTGCAATAGAACACTCTAGACCTACACAGTCCAATATAGTAGGCCCTGGCCACACGTGGATATTTAAATCAACGTTAATGAAAATTAAATAAAATTAAAGATTCAGTTTCTCAGGTCACACTAACCACATTTCAAGTGCTCAGGGCCCACATGTGGTCAGCACCCAGGACGGCCCAGACATGGAACATTTCCAGAACATTCTATTGGACAGCACACCAAAAACATTAGAAAAAAATTATTTGGGGAGTGCTGTCCAATAGACTGCTATTGATGCTAAAGAAAAATCTGAATAACGGAGGGAGATTTTATACCAGCAGTATAACATTATTTGCACATGATCTCAACTGGGCAAAATCAATGCATAAGGAAAAAATAATAACTGAAAAGAGATCTGCTAAAATGCCCACTGATGGCCTCCAGGTGTCAGCACATGGTGGATTTGTTTAGCTGATTCTTTAGGCTTGTTTGAAATTTTGTTATAATGAGCATGCAGTACATTTACAAACGAGCTGGGTGGGGACCCCAGGCCCCCAAAGGTGGTCAAGAAGCATTGTGGGTGCACAATTATGTGATGATTTTGTGAGCCACTGACTGTATACGGTGGATGAGCTGTTTGTGCGTGAAGATTTCTCAATAAAAATATTTTTACTTTAAGAAAAAGCAGAGGGGGTGGGAAGCAGGACTTGTTCCAGGGCACGTTCCCCTGCCCACAGCCAACATGAGCATTTGGCTGAACGAAGCCTGGAAATCTTCAAAGCTGACCAATCCATGTGTGCTTATCTTTATTAAAAACAAAGCAAAACAAAATAGCTGTTCGGCCTCAGAGGCTGACTTGAACTCTGTCCTCATTCCCCTTCCCAGACATGGGCTGGACAGGCCCGGGCAGCGCAAGTCTCCTGGGACCCGAGTCCGCCCCTCACGTTTTAGATGTTCTCTGATGCCCTCTGCTGAACTGACATGAGATGGCTCAGCAAGATAATTCAATGCTTCCAACAAAGGAGAGCAATCCCAAATAAGCTCCAGGGATGCTTGGGGTGGACCAGGGAAGGAGCCAGAAACCAACATGTTAATTCTTGGTCCAGAGACACAGAAGGAAACTGGGCTCACAGCTCCGGGAAAGGCACATGGGCCTTTACCAGGTGAGCAGAGACCCTGCTCGCCTCCGTCGTGCCCTCTGTGTCCCGCTCCACCCTGCAGGTTCTGACACTCACAGTGTCCAGGGTTCAAGGTCACGGAACGTCTGAGAGCCTGGAGAACATGAGTGTTCACACCCAAGCGTGAGAAATTTCACTCTGGGGATAGTTTGTTGAAGGAATAAAACAACCCCTTCACATCTGCAGAGGGTTGGAGACATCAGAGAAGCACAGGGGGTCTTTACCTTGAGGATATACTTAATGTCGCCGTAAATTAGCTCCACATCTACGATGTTCAGCAGAGAATCTGCTGGAAGAACCTGGCCCCTGGGAGAGAAGACAGGTCAAGAGTCACCCATGGGAAGGCCGACAACTCTGCAGCCAACACCTCAACTTTACAAAGCCACCCCAGCCTCCTGCCTCTCCCAAGCACCAAAGAATCCAACTGTTCTAAAAGAGCTAAATCTGATTAAGAGGCTAAGGACACCGATAACCCCCAAGGAACCAGACAGTTCTTAGACATTAAGGAAACGGCAGTGGCTGGAGGATGTGAAATTTTTAAAATGCTTTTCAGGAAGCAAAATCCATAATAGCTTTTTCTAGGAAAAACTCCTATATAAATGGGATTCTGAGCCCACCTATGGAAGAAACCAGCAGGTGGACTTTGAGCCTGTAAATGTTTGAATGGACTAAAAACTTTCATCCTTTCCAATTTCTTTCTGGTAGTTTCACTTGCCTATTGCAGTGGCTCTCAACAGAGGGTGATCTTGCAACACACTCTCACACCCACCGCCCAGCCCAGGGACATTTGGCAGTGTCTGGAGACATTTTCAGTCGTCCTAGCTTGAGGATCAAGGGCATCCGGTGGGAAAAGATCAGAGATGCTGCTAATCTTCCTGCAATGCACAGGACAGACCCCACCAAAATGAACGATCCAACTCCAAAAATGTCACTAGTGAGGCTGCAAAACCCTGTCGTAGTGAATAAAAAAAGTATTTGCAAAGTTCCCTTGGGGGAACGGGGAGAAAGGGGGAAATTCAACTTACCCATTTGGAGAATTTCTGATATTCTTGCAAGCAGTGGGGACAACAAAATCAATTGGGTGAGCCCTCGATCTTGGGGTTCACCCCTATGAAACTTATCCCCGCAAAGGATAGGCTAAGCCTACTTAAATTGAGGCCTAAGAGTCACCCCCAGAGAACCTCTTTTGTGGCTCAGATGTGGCCTGTCTCTCTAAGCCGACACAGCAAGTGAACTCACTGCCCTCCCTGCTATGTGGGACATGATTCCCAGGGGTGTATATCACCCTGGCAACATGGGGCAGAACTCCCGAGATGAGGCCAGGACACGGCATGAAGGAAGTGAGAAAGCCTTCTGGACCAAAAGGGGGAAGAAAGAAATGAGACAAAATAAAGTGTCAGTGGCTGAGAGATTTCAAACAGACAAGAGGTTATCCTGGAGGTTATTCTTATGCATTATAAAGATATCCCCTTCTCAGTTTATGGTCTACTGGAGTGGCTGGAGGGAAGTACCTGAAACTGTTGAGCTGTGTTCAGGTAGTTTCTTGAAGATGATTGTATAATGATATAGCTTTTACAGTGTGACTGTGTGACTGTGAAAACCTCGAGTCTCACATTTCTTTTATCCAAGGTATGGACAGACAAGTAAAAAAATACAGATAAAAGATAAACAAATAATGGGGGAACTAAGGTTAAAATAAATTGAGTAGATTGAAGTACTAGTGGTCAATGACAGGGAGGCGTAAGGGATATGGTACGTATGAGATTTTTCTTTTTTGTTTCTTCTGCTGGAGTGAAGCAAATGTTCTAAAAAATGATCATGGTGATGAATACACAACTATGCGATGATATTGCTAGCCACTGATTGTACACCATGGATGGAATGTTTGTATGTCAAGAATGTTTGTATGTTTGTTAAGGTTTCACAATAAACATTTAAAAAAATTTTAAAAACCTGTCCTGTCCTAAAACGGGTCACCTTCTGATTCAGGTGAGAGTCTGGGAGAGAAACCAGGTGGAGAGGTGACCTCTCACCCACTCTGCTTATCAAATCCACCTCCCTCAACTCTGAACTCCTGAGTCGTATTATGATATACCTTACCCAAGTCAGCAAGAATCAGAGCACGGCCCGCATCCCTAGAGCTGTTGCTCAGAGAATGTCAACAGAGGCAAGCACCTGAGAAGGTTCACTGGCTGCCCCACGGCTGGACTGGATCTATATAAGGCAGGTCCTGCCCTGCCTGCCCCCGAGGGGAAGAGTCACCCCCGTGCCCTACCTTTCCAGCGAGTGGAGGAAATCTGTCATGCAGGTTCTGAACATCGCATCTGCCACGTTCAAGGCTCCACATACCACCCCAAGCATGACGTCCGGCTTCTCGGCCTAGGAAAGGTGCGGTGCTTCGTATCTATGGCGACCACACCCACGGGGGCAGGGGACCGCCACAACCCGGAGGGAAGATGCAGGCGGCTTCTGACCTGCACTTTCTCAGCGATGAGGTGGTCCAGCCACCCGGTGTCAATGTCATTGTTCTGGAAGCTCGCCGTCTCCAGGAGGTTGATGAGATATTCCACGGTGGTCCTGAAGTCACCCCGGATGGACAGTTCCTTCAAAGCCACCACCATGTTCCTGGAGGGGAAGAGCACACGTATTGTTTTCTGAATTAGCATCCACGTCAACAGACTTCCCAAGACCACTCTAAATGGGCTTGATTCTTAAGAGCTAGAATAGCAGCGTGGTTAAGAGAGGGTGCTGAGGTCTCTCAGCTCCACCACGGCCTAGACACGACATCCTGGGCAAGTGGCTGAGCTGCCCAGTTTCTTCATCTGGAAAATGGGGAAATAACCCCAACTTTATACGGGTGTTTGAGGATGAAAATGAGACAAAAGCACTCGGTAACTGATCAATAGATGTTAGTTGCTATAAAGATGATTAACTATCACTACCATCATTATTAGCCACCATCTGTCATTCTGCCTCTCTCCCATTTAACTTATTCAAATCCCCTCGTGTCTCTAGAGCTGGTGCTGCCACCCTTTCCCTGTGCACGGTGCGGGGGGGAGGTGCACCTCAGAGAATAATACTGGCTGATAAATTATCATTTCCCAGAGGAGCCTTCGACCTCAGAGTTGAAGCCGCCACTACCTAGGAAGTTAGAAGGAAACTGTTTTGGGGGAAAATGCATCAAGGAATGGCAGGGCATCAGAAGCTTCTCTTCCTGGGAGAGAAACACACTCACTCTTTTATGGCATTCCTAGGTGGTGTTAGCTGGTGTGAGAAGAAGCAATAACTGAACTTACTTTAGAAATGAGAAAACAGAGCTGTAGGGAGGTCAAATGGGAGAGTGAATAAGAAACAGCACATCTATTGCGGGGCTTGGAACCTGGGTCTAAGAGTTAAGCCATTCCCAACCAAAACCACTCCTGCCAGTCCTAAAGAACACCTAGGGCGTTATATAAGATTCTGCAAAGGTTCCATGCACTAGGGTAACTTTCCAGAAACCTACAACCTCCAGATGGGTCCCTGGACCAGGTAAGTCCTGAAATGCAGAGACACCAGCCTCTCCGGGACATCAGTTAGTTCCATCCCCCTATCCCATGTTATCAACAACCCCTTCCAACATGAAAAAGCTAGAAAGAGGGCGGCTGCCGTGGCTCAGCAGGCAGAGCTCCAACCTGCTGTGCTGGAGGTCTGGAGTTCGATCCCTGGTGCCTCCTGCCCATATGCAAATTAAAAAAAAAAAAACGTGATTAAAAAAATATTAAAAAAAAAAAAGCTAGAAAGAGTATAGCCCAAACACTCCTAACGAGTGGGAGAAAGTTCCAAGGTGATGCTGGAGTTTATACAGAGAAGGTAGGGTTTAACAAATGAGTATGATTGTTGAGTCATTAAATTGATACTTCTTTTAGTCTCCAGTATCTTAGAGCTGCTACAAGTAAAAATCTAAAATTGTAGAATTATAACCCAAACCAAACTCTGAAATCTATCCTACAACTAATCGTTGAAATATGCTTTGAAATTTATTGCTTTTTTGTATCTATGTTATTTTCAACAAAAGAGAAAAAAGAGAGAGAAGGAGGAGTATAACAGAGAAGCTAGGATTTAACAAATGAGTATGACTGCTGAATCATTATATTAATTATTTCTTTTGGTCTCCAGTGTCTCGGAGCAGCTAGATGAAAAACCAAAAAACATGGAACTGTAACCCATACAAAACTTTAAAATCTGCTCTA
Source organism: Myrmecophaga tridactyla (assembly GCA_004026745.1). NCBI lineage: Eukaryota > Metazoa > Chordata > Mammalia > Pilosa > Myrmecophagidae > Myrmecophaga > Myrmecophaga tridactyla. Next base: position 19,872 of record PVIY010030556.1, on the reverse strand, counting down.
CAACAACTTGCTAAAATGTACTTGGAAATCGATTGCTTTTTTGTATACGTGTTATATTTCACAATAAGAAAAGTGTTATGCCATTAGACTCAAGAGTGACCGAGGGGCCCCAGTCTTCTCAGGACTTTCCCAGTGTTTGCTCTGAAAGATCCGCTGTCCTGGAAACCACTCAGTTCTGGGAAAACCAGGACAGCCAGTTACCCTAATGGACTCCGAAAATTTTCCCACTGACTGGTCATTCACAGTGTGGGACGAGCCACAGGTCTCTGATACGGAGTAGGCTGAGCTGACCCCCTTCCCACTGCCTCCTATCAGCCCTCATCTACTGCAGCCCTCTATAACCTCCAAGGATCTGTTTTTCACTGAGCAGGATTAAAATGAATTATTCTCAGCTGGCCGAGAAGGCCCAGTCATCAAAACCATCAAACCCCATTTAACCTATGGCTAAGTAAGAATCCCAAGCCAGATTTTAATACTTTTTAAATGAAAAATGGGATTTTTCCCTCTAAAGGGCAGTTATGCACTCATATGAGAATATTCGATTTAAAAGGGAACTTGGCTTTTCACCTTTTTGAACCCATGTTAACGCAGGAGAAATGTAAGGTATGTAATTCAGAATTGGGGGGTACCCCTTTATCAGTGTGGGCTTCTCAGCTGTGCAGAAAATATGGCCATAGAGGAGACATTTAGGCACAGACATGAAATAAAGCCCTAATAAGGACTGGGAAGTAATTATAAGATTTAAATTTAAAGTTTGTTTTGTTTTTTTTTTGTAAGTTACAGTTCAGTACCCAGTGCTTTTTACATTTCTATCACCCTGAACATTCTTTGGCTCTCCTTCAAATCAGACTTCTAAGTTCAAAACCAAGGGACCCTGGACCAGCAGCTCATTTTTACAGCACGGATCTGAAACACAGGAAAAGGGCAGCCTTTGTCCTTAGAATGCAAGCCCAGGATATTTAAAAGAAGATCTGCCCGTGAGTAACGTCCCTCGATCTCCTAAGGTGCTACTAGTAGCACCCAAAGCCCCAGGTTAGCTTTCCGTTTTTCCCAAGAAGGAAGGAAGGGCAGGAGATACTGACGAAATGGCCTCTTCCCGGTTCTCGCCCCAGGAGAAGCAGTGCCCAAACTGGGAATCTGCAAACTCGTGCAAGCCGCCGGCAGCAGCCACGCTGAAGTAACCCCACACGTTCTTGCTGCTGCGGAAATTCAGTTCCTGCACCGTCCCGGAGCTCGGCTTAAAACCCTGGAGCCCAGACAGAGCAAAGGGGAAGAAGTCGTTATTCCAGATACATTTTTAACCCCGCGTGTCCTGCCAAGTTCATGTTCAGGGTTCGCCCGCGTGGGGAGAGCCGGGATGGCCTGAGCACGGGGAGGACCCAAAGACTTGCCTCGTCTGGGTTCTCACTGGTGATTCTGGCCGCGATGACGTGGCCTCGGGCGAGGGGAGGGCTCAAAGGGGTTTCGAAAGAAATGGGCGTCACCCCCCAGGGCGCCTCTCCGTACAGAAGCCGGATATCCTTCAGCCGGTACAGGGGCACGCCCATGGCGATCTAAAACGGAGAAATCCACCCGAGATCGTCAGTCCCACCGGGACTGCCCCAAAATGCTCATCATGGTTCTAGATGCAATGCAGGGAAGAGTTTAAGTGATTTCAGATCTACTGAGCACCGACTGTGGAGGCAATACTGGGCTATACTGAGGAAGGAGAGGCGGAGAGAGAAAAAGCCAAAAGGCACGATCCATCCCCAGGAGCTCAGATATAGTTGGGAAAACCAGCAACATTCACCAAGCAACATCACACCGCAAGCAAAACACGCACATCAAATACAAGCTAAAGATGGTGAATACTGCCGGATGTGGAAGAAGCTGTGCAGCTGGAGAGTTAAACAGGGCTTTGTGACTGTCACAGGAAAAATGGGGCTTGAAGAATGAGTAAAATATAGACAATTATGGACAACACCCTGGCCAAATGATCCCATGTAACATCACCAAAAAATGGGGTAAAGTGACATCGTTGGCCTCCTGATGAGATGCACAGAGAAGGACAGACATCACTGGGTAGTTCTCTGCCAAAATGTTTAATCTAAATTTAATCAGGAAGAGGGCTGTGCGATGGGGGCTCAGTGGCAGAATCTCGCCTGCCTTGCCAGACCCCTGGGTTCAATTCCCGGAGCCTACCCATGCTAAAAAAAAAATTAAATCTAATCAGGAAGAAACAATGAGATAAATCCAAAGTGAGGGACCTTGTGCCTGGACCTTTCAAAAATGCCAATGTCAAGAACGAAAAACTACAAAGATTGGGGAAAGTTCTGATTAAAGAGACTGAGAGACATGACAACGAAATGGAACGTGTGAGCCTTGATTGGATCCTCGACTTAACAAACAGCTTTAAAGGGACATTATTGGAACTACCGGGGAAATGTTCGTGTGGACGGTGTATTAGGTAAACAGGGGCATCACTGCTCTATTTCCAGAGGGGAGTAATTATATGGTGATAATGGAGCAGAATGGCCTGGTTCCTAGGAGATACTTCTACTAAAGTATTTAAGGATTAAGTATCATGGGGGTTCAAACCGTCTCTCAAAAGGTTCAACCCAAAGCGAGGTGAGACCCACAAACACAGAGACAGAAAATGCCAAAATGTGGCAAAATGCTAGTAACTGGGGACACTGGGAACAGGGTGTGTGAGTATCCACTGTATCATCCTGGCAACTTTTGTGAAATTTTTCAAACTGAAATATATAAATGGACAGAAATAAAAACTCTGCTGAAGGAAGGAAAGAAAGGAAGAAGAAAGGAAGGAAGGAAAGACAATTATTTTTTTAAATGTAAGAATTCCCAATAACATAGGAATTCATAACTAAGGAGTCATGAATTCTGAACAGGAGTGATACTGCCCCCAAGGGGGTCAAAATTTGTCACTGTAGGGTGAAAAAAATCTTACTGTTTTATGTATAAAGCACGGATATACATACAGCACCTAAAAAGGCATATGGTATTTCGTGGGCAAGGGATTAGGAAAAAAACATATAAAAAGGCTCCTTGGGAGGTGCAAAAATGAAAAAAAAGGTCAAGCACTGCTCTGGGTCTGCAAGTGGAGGGCAGGGGAGGGGTCCGTTGAATGCCCTGGAATTGTACAAAATATATGTTTCCAAGGACAAACCACAGCTCTTGCCAGTTTCTCAAAGGGCTTTATGACTGGGCAAAGGTGACAAACCGCTTGGCAGAAGTTTTTCAGCTTGCACGGTTCTCAGAGCTACTCACGCACCAAGACAGCCATTCCCCAGGGACAACCAGCTGAGACCTGGTCAGGAAGGTCTCAGTCGAGAAGAGGACACGTCCCCCGACCCAGGGCAGAAACAGCTCCGGGGCTGAGCCCATTTCCTCGCCTGTAGCTGGGCAGCTGGCAGGTTGACGTCGGCGATCATTTCTGTGCACGGGTGCTCCACCTGCAAGCGGGGATTCAGCTCCAAGAAGTGGAAGCTGCCATCCTGGCTGTAGAGGTATTCCACTGTCCCTGCGCTCACATACCCCACGGTCTTGGCCAGGCGGACGGCACACTTCAAGGGAAGCAGAAACAGAAGGGCTGGCAAGAAGTTCCCATTGGTTTTCATGAGTGATTACAAATGGTGGCTTAGAAATTCCCCCACCCAGTGCACATGTGCAAAATTAAGTTAGGGGCCTCTTAGATCAGCTATTCCAACAAACCCATGCAATTCTGAAATCATTTCTATGATGGGTCTCTGGCCTTTTCCTCTTCTTTTTTTTTTTAATGCCATTTATTATCGAAGAAATAGAGTTCTTCATTCTGGGGTGGAATTTCTCATGATCCGGATTTGGGGGGATACATGGTATCATTCAATATGTTCCTCTACCCCCCCATAATTTTATAATCTAATATTTACATCTGAATGCTTGCCTAGATTCAGACTCAGTTTTTTAAAGACTACCTCATGGCGTAGAGGGGCTATGTACCTCCCACTGAATCACATCAAAGGCTCATGATGTCTGGTTGTCTTTCCATCAATGTCTTTAAGGTTGCTAAGTTAAACCAGGTGTTGTCAGCTTGATTCATCCATTATAAATTTTCTCATCAAAATCGTACCTAATCCTTTGAGCAGTCATTCATCATTGCTCAGAATGGACCCATTGTTTCATTCAGTATTCCAAAATGGTAATTTCCTAATTCCACTATTCCTCATGCATTTATTAGTGGGCAATCTGTCAAGAAGAACTTGCCCTCATCAACTGGTTGGAAGCCGTAAAATATACTTAGTACAGGGAAGGCATGATGGCTGTAAAGCCCCACAGTGCTATTCTAGAAAGGCAATGATTTCCTACAAGCGTGATCTGATAAATTGGGTCTGACATGAAAAGGCTCTAGGCAGTGGCAGTGCGGCAAGGAAAATCCATCTGGATTGAAACAGGATTGGGTTTCAGAGGCTGGAAGCCTTGCTTCCTCCCAGGGTCAGCATCTTCCAGCTGGTTGGCAATCTCTGGGGCTCCCTGGCTCTCCATCATGGCAGTGTACATGGCAATGTCTTCTTTTTCCTCGAAGTTCTGTTGACTTCTACCTTCTGGCTGCTTCTCGTGGCTGCTCTTCCCAGGCTCTTCTTGAACCCTCTCCCCATCTTACTCTGACTTGTAGAAAGTTCTTGCTGGTGCTGAGCTGAAATTGCTTCCCCTATGGCTGCCCACCCTAGCCCTCAGCTCCGGAGAGCCCACCTGCTCCATGAATTCAAACACAGCCAGGGTGGCGATGGTGGCTGGTGCCTCCTCAATGATCTTCTGGTGCCGCCGCTGGATGGAGCAGTCTCGGCCAAACAGGGACACTGCGTTCCCATACTGGTCAGCAAGAATCTGGACCTCCAGGTGCCGGGCATGCTGGGCCAGCTTCATGAGGAACACAGGGGAGCCGGGGATCTCACTCTGCACCTGGGAGGAAAGCAGGAGCAATTACTCATCTCAGGAAAACCAGGGCTGGGGCAGGAAGTTCTCCAAAGAGAGTGGGTAACAAGGGCTATGACACGGCTATGGGACTCATTCAAGATTTTTCTCACTTTTTTTTTTTAATTACATGGGCAGATACCAGGAATCGAACCCAGTTCTCCGATATGGCAGGTGAGAACTCTGCCTGTTGAACCATTGTGGCCCACCCCTCACTTTTTTTTATTTTTTAAATGCACTGTGCTCCACTTATGCATGCCCCCTTCAATCCCCAGGAACCCTTGGCAAGCAACCATTGAACTGTTTACTGTCTCTATATTTTGCTTTTTCCAGAATGTCGTATCGTTGGACTCATACAGAAAAGCCTTTCTAGCCTAGCTTCTCCCACTTAGCAATATGCATGTAAGTTTCCTCTATATCTTATTGTGACTGGAAAGTTCTTTTCCTTTTGATTGCAGAACATTATTCCACTGCATTGATGTACTGTGGTTTGTTTATCCGTTCACCTAAGAAAGGACATCATGGTTGCTTCCAATATTGGGTGATTATGAATAAAGTGGCATAAATATACGTGTGCACATTTTAACGCAGACATCAGTTTCAAGCACATTCGCATAAATAACTAGGACTGGGATTGCTGGATTGTATGGTAAATCTATATTTAATTTTATGAGAAACTTACAAAGTGTCTTTACCATTTTGCATTCCCCACAGCAATAAACAGGAGTTCTATTATTCCATGTCCTAGACAGCATTTCACTGTTTTTTCTAAAAATATTGTGGTCATTCTAATAAGCATTCTGTAGTACCTCATATTGTTGTGTTTTTGGTTTTTTTTAGCATTTTTTAATTAAAAAAATTAACAAACAAAACATTAAGATATCATTCCATTCTACATATACAATCAGCAATTCTTAATATCATCACATAGTTGCACATTCATCATTTCTTAGAACATTTGCATCGATTTAGAAAAAGAAATAAAAAGACAACAGAAGAAATAAAACGATAACAGAGAAAAAAAAGATTATACATACCATACCCCTTACCCCTTGCTTTCATTTACCACTAGCATTTCAAACTAAATTTATTTTAATATTTGTTCCCTCTATTATTTATTTTCATTCCATATGTTCTACTCTTCTGTTGATATAGTAGATAAAAGGAGCATCAGACACAAGGTTTTCACATTCACAGAGTCTCATTGTGAAAGCTATATCATTGTTCAATCATCATCAAGAAACATGGCTACTGGAACACAGCTCTACATTTTCAGGCTCTCATATTGTTTTAAGTGACAATTCCTTAGTGACATGACGTCAACATTTTTTATAGGCTTCTTTGCCATCAGTTTATTTTCTTTGAGGAGGTTATCTGTTGAAATCTTTTGACCATTTTTTTTTCTTCTCACTATTTATTTTCCTTAACTGAACATCTTTCATTCTGAAAAGAAAGGTTTTTCTTAAGCAACAAAGATGGTTGAGGAGAGAGTCTACTTTCTCAACAAATTTTTTAATGCCACATAGGTCTCTGCGAAGAACCCATTAAGAAGGCCAAACAGTAAGATGTATTTCTTTTAAAATGATTAAAATTTATATTTTTCCTAAGGCAAATTTTGTTGCAATGAGATGTCTCAATTGGGCAACTAATACACCACTGAAGGAGAACAGTGCTTTCAAGGAGATATTTTTGTTGAGGGGACAGAGTTGACACTGGCTGATGAGTCCAATGAGGTTAAGCAGCAAAGACAGATCCTGTACATAAAAATATCAACTGAAATGGTGACAACACCAATTTACACAATTAAGAGACATCCTCCCAACTGTTCCACTGAAGTACTATGGTTTTTAGATACCATTGAGAAAAGCACAGTTGGACTTCAACATCTGTTGAGACAATACAAATAAATACGCCCAATTAATGGCAAAAATGGAAAGCTCAGATGCCATTTTCACAGCCATGCAGTTTAGAAATGCATCCTTTTGTAATCTCACATACACATGTATCATCTCCTGCACACACACACCATTGTTAAAGAACAGAAGAGCCAATAATGGTGTCTACCAGTCAAGAACACGTCTTCTGACTCACCTATAATTTAGTTACGTGACATTACTCCCTCATTCCAAATGGCTCCATAGAGACTGTCCCCTGGGTCAGAGAGGAGCCAGAGGAAGGACAGCATTTGTCAACCTTGGAGAGAACTTTAAACAAAGCCGCCTCTGCATCTGGAAACCACCACAATGGCAGGGACTAGACAGAAAGGTCACATTTCCCAGTAAAGGGAGATTGACCTTTGCTGCCACTAAAGAGAGGCTATTGAGGCCCGGTCACTTTTATATCAAAACAACATCAATAGGGCTTTGCCATGTCTACTGAGAGAATGAAGACTATTCTCAGCGAGCAGACTCTCAACATGCCAGCAAATGTCGAATTCATGCTGACAGGATGCGCAGTTATCATGAAGGGCCCCAGGGGAGCCCTTTGCAGGAACTTCGATCCTATCAATGAGGAACTCGGTTGCCTTGGGAAGAAAAAGAAGAGGCTTTGGGTTGACAAGTAGTGGGGAAACAGAAGGGAACTGCTGCAGTCTGCAGTCCTGTGGTCGTGTACAGAACATGATCGACTGCAGCACTGGCCTCCATCATGAGACAAAGTCAGTGCCTGCTCAATTCCCCATCAATGCCATTCTTCAGGAGCGTGGGTCTCCTATAGATATCCAAAATTTATTGGGTGAAATAATATCCACAGTGTTCGAATGAGGTCGGGCATTGCTTGCTCCAGCCCATGAGTTAATTCTTGAAAGAACTGACATTGAACTTGTATCAAATTCAGCTTGCTACTTGGATTCAGCAAGCCACATCAGTTAAAAAGAAAGATATCAGAAAATTTGGGGATGGTATCTATGTTTCTGTAAAAGGAACAGTTCTGCAGGCTGAAGAAGATGATCCAAGAGTTGTCCAGCTATGGAAACAATTAAATGCCAGACATATTTGTGATATTTTAAAGATGCAATAAAGTTCATCTGTTGGTTGAGACATTTTATTTCAAAAAGAAAAAAAAACATACCTACACTAGAAAGAGTTCAACATTGCTATTTCAAAGTGGACTTGAGAATTAAGGTAAGGCTTGGAAGCCGTGGAAGCAGAATCACCTCTAGATGGACTTTCATACATTAAAGAGAAAAAGATCCATGGCTTGTCACTGGAATCTGGTGCTACATTCTATTCACAAGCTCAAATATAAAGTATATTTCAATCCCAGGCCAGCACCTATACTCCAGCTCTTCTTTGTCAGATTGATCCTGCTACAAAGAAAACAAGTAAGACTTCACACAGCATCATTTTAAAGTCTGGTACATGAGAAATTCTCATTATCTTGGATTCTGGCAGTGCCAGGACTTGGTAAGTTGTTAGGAAATGTCAAAAGGCTTTCCAGGGCGATGCGATGGTGGCTCAGTGGCAGAGTTCTCACCTGCCTTGCTGGAGACCCGGGTTTGATTCCTGGTGCCTGCCCATGCGAAAAAAAAAAGCCTTCCACAGTAAGTGCTTCAATGGTACTAGAACACCAGGAGCTATCCAGAACTGGATGTGGCCATCTCTTGTCCTTGTGGCACTAACTCCTCCATGTGAAAAAATGTGCAGCAAAGATCATTGGTCCTAGGAGCAAATGCAATTGGAGCTTTCCAGGACCTGAGAAGTCAGTCATCTGCCACTGTGGCAAGGTATAAGTCTTCAGAAGGGAAGCACAGCAATCCAGGGGGCCAATATGGGCATCACCGTCGTCCATGGGAAGGCTGAGCTAGGTGTGGCAAAGTGACCTCAGCCTTTTACCAGTGTAGGAGTCCCATATAACCACATTGGTGTCATAAGAAGCCATGACAAACCAGGCAGAGCTGGGAAACAGGGGTGGAGAGTCACAAGAGACAACATGACTTGAGTGGCCCTTTAGCTTCTGGATTAATACGTAGGTCCTCGCGCTCCATAGAAAGACAGACTTAGCTCCAGCTACAGAGCACAGCATGCTGCAGTCTGGCATCTGGTGAGATGCAGCAGCAGGAAATCCACTAAGGTGGCCCAGTAACACCTGAATTTGTTTACCAAGTTTATATTCAGGTATCAGATGTGAAGAGTTTTGTTCGGCAATGCACAGAACAACATCAGACTGCCAAGGGGTGTGAAGCTCAGATCTCTCACAATGTCTCAGTGGTTGAAAAGATTCAAAGGCAGGAGCCCTCCCAAATCTTGATCTGCCCATCATGGAGTCCCATGGGCAAGAGATGCCTGGAACTTGGCATGCCCTGAGCTTTCCACTAGGTGGAGAAGACAATTGGGTGGAGGCCAACTTCCAGACAACCTGACCACAGTCCAGGGTCTTCACCTTTGGGCTGCCTCGCCCTTGTGGATCATTTTTGCTGCTTCAGCTTTTGGCTTCAGACTTTGTGGGGATGAACAGTAACTCCAGCAGACAGGGGATACAGCTTGATGGTGTCCTTGAGACCAGGCAAACCAGGACCATCTTAGGAGAAGGTGAAGTCTAGGTTTCACGGTTCGACTTCCAATTGAACTGGTGGGTGCACCTAGGTTTGAGTTCGGCCAGCAGCAGTGGCCTCTTGCACCACCTGTTCACCTCAGTCCTGGCCCAGGCCCACCCTGGCCGTTTTTAAATTGGATTGATTGTGTTCTTACAGTTGGGTTTTATGGGTTCTTCGTATATTTAGAATAAGAGTCCTTGGCCAAACTCTGAAATCTGTTTTACAACTAATTGTTGCAATGTGCTTTGAAATTTATCGCTTTTTTGTATGTATGTTATTCTTCACAAAAAAAGAAAAAAATACATTCTTAGGTTTAGCTATAGCATTTTAATCAGTTCTCAGTTCAAGGATGGTCAGCTGGTGGTCGAACGGGAAGCCCACACTCCAGAGGAGACAACTAGATTATTCTGTCTTCTGTCTGTCACGATCAGTAACCTACTCCCTACTAATCAGAATGCTGCAATGTCAGAAACAAGTCTCTGGTGTTTACTAGTATTGGTTGGCATAATGAATGTTATATATTGGAAATTAGGAGTAAAAAATAATAATAAAAAACATCCTTTGTCAGGTATGTGTTTTGCAAATATTTTCACCCAGTTTGTGGCTTGTCTTTATATATATTTTTTAATTAGAGTGGCGACACATTTATAGAAAAATTATGCAGAAAGTAGAGTTCCCATGTATTATCATTTTTTTCAGCAGCTCAGAACAACACAAATTTATTATCGCACCGTACCACAGGCCCGAAGTCTGATATGGATCTCGCTGACAAAAACAAGATGTCAGAAGCAGCGCTCCTTTCTGGGGGTTCTAGGGCAGAGTCCCCATTCTTGCTCATTCAGTTGGCCAAGAGAAGATACGCTGTATGATTTCAATATTTTTTAATTCATTGAGACTTGTTCTGTGCCCTACCATTGTGGAGAACGGCCGTGTGCACTAGAGAAGAACATATATTCTGCTGCCACCGAGTAAAGCGTTCTATATGAGGTTGCTGGGCTAGCTGATTTGTAGTCTCGTTCCAGTCCAGTATCTAGCCCAGTCCTGTATTTCCTTATTGCTCTGTCTAGATGTTCTATCCATTATTGAAAGTAATACAGTGAAGTCTCTTACTAGTGATGTAGTACTGTCCTTTTCACCCCTCAAATCTGTCAATATTTGTTTCATATACTTTGGGACACAGCTGTTAGGCGCATATATATTTACACTTGTTATGTCTCCTTGTTGAATTGACCCCTATATCAGTATATAGTGACCTTCTTTGTCCTAAGTAACAGTTTTAACTTGAAGTCTATTTTTTTCTGATATTAGCATGGTCTCTTCATTAATTTTTGGTCACTATTTACATGGTATATTTTTTCCAATTCTTTCACTTTCAATCCTGTGTCTCTGAATTTAGGGTCTCTTGTAAACAGCATATAGTTGGGTCATGCTTTTTTATTTATTCTGCTGCTGATTCCTGCTTTTTGACTGGAGAGTTTAATCCATAAATATTTAAAACTACTGATAATACAGGACTTTCTTCTGTCGTTTTGCTATTTGGTCTTTGTAAGTCATATACCTTTTTTCTCTCTCAATTCTTCCATTAGTGCTTACTTTCATATTTATTTAATTTGTATTGTACCATTTTGAGTCCCATCTCGTTTCTTCTGTATATAGTTTTCATATATTTTCTTTGTGGTTGCCATGGGGCTTAAATTTAACATCCTAAATCTATAACAACTGGTTTGTATCAAATTAATTTCAACACCATACAAATACACCGTTCCTATATCCTTCCATTTCCCTACCTTTTTGTGGTACTTGTTACAAATTATATCTTTACATATATGTCCAAAAATTCATCAGTATTATTTATGCATTTCCAGTCCAGTATCTATAAATGCAAAAAATTGACTTACACACCAAAAAATACAATACAATGAAATAAAAACCTTCATAATTAATATTGGTCTTTATTTCCTTGTGGTACTTTGATTCACTGTCCTGGGCTTGTACTTGTTCACGGCATTAGGAATTCCCTCATTGAGTGCTTCTCTGCTCCCTATTTAAACTCTTTTTCCCCCTTCCAGGTTCTCTATTGTAGGAACGAAAGTAGGTAATCCTTTGCTCCAGGTCTCTCTGACTTAATTGTTTCTTACACAGTTTTAACTGTCACGAAGCTGCTTCTGCCTATAAGGCATGTTTTGGGAGGGTGAGCCAGAGAGACGTTTCCTGATTCAGATTTTCAGGTGGCCACTCATTAGATTGGCACCTACTGAGGTACCATAGTGTGCACATGATGTTCATGCTGCTCCCTCTGGAACAGGGCCAGGGACTCGCGATGGGAGCACAGGCTGGCTCCACACCATGCTGGGAAGAGGTAGAAGAGGGCCTTGCAAGGGTACACAAGTTTCTCCTACTTTTTCTTAAAGCTGTGTTTTCTTTTGGCATTCACCCAGTTACTGCAACCCTTTAACTGTTTCCCAGAGTTCTAAGGAAGACCACTCTGTCAGTTTTGGCTGGTTGTTCAAAGATTCTGTGGGGAAACAGCACCCTGGAGCCTCTTAGGCTGCCATCTTGGTTGACCAGAATCCTTGACCATTTACTTCTCTTTCACCTCTCTCAAAGACATCTAGCTTCTCATCAGATTTTTAAAAAATCAAACATTGTGAAAACACATAGTATAGAAACTGAAATTGCCCCACATCTTATAGCCTAAATATAATGCTGATTTATCATCAGGAACCATGGAGACAAGAAAGCAGAGGGAAGACATATTTAAAGTGCTGGAAGCAAGAACTGCCAGCAAGAATTCTGTATCTAACAAAAACAGTCTTTCAAAAACAAGGGAGGGAGCATTAAGATATATCCAGACAAACAAAAGCTGAGGGACTTCATCACCACTAGACCAGCCCTATAAGAAATGCTAAAGGGAGTTCTGCAGGAAGAAAGGAAAAGACACTAGAAAACTGACTAAAGCCATATGAAGAAATAAAGATGCTCAGTAAACATAATGGCACGGGTAAATATAAGTACCAGCACTGTTGTATTTTGAATTTGTGATTCCATCTTTTACTTTCTACAAGATCCAAAAGGCAAATGCACTGACAGATCAATGGTTTTGGATTCATAATGTATAAATACACAATTTTTGACAAGAACAACATAAAAATAGGGGGACAGGGGGTTATAGGAACATAGTTTATGTATGCTATTGAAGTCATTAAATCGGTATCGAAACAAACAAGACTGCAATGATTTAGGGTGTGAAATTTAAGCCCCATGGCAACCACAAAGAAAATATCAGATAATATGCAAATTCTAAGAGATAGAAAGTAGAATACAGGCTACCAGGGGTAGCAGAAAGTGGCAATGGGGAATTAATGCAAAATAAGTATAGGGTTTCTGTTTGGGGTGAAGGGAAAGTTCTAATCATGGATGATGGTGAGGGTACTGCAACACTGTGAACGTGATTAATTCCTCTGAATGGTACGCCTGGGAGGGATTGGGATGGGAAGATATATATGGTATATATATTTCCATAATTTTTTAAAAGACTGAATGATAAACTAAAGACATAATGGCAGTTAAACATAAATGATACTGGATGGGATCTAGGAATGGAGGAGAAAAGGCTCAAAAGGACATTATTGGAACAGAAGAAAAAATTGGAATACAGAATGCTAAATTTCTTGAACTTGATAACTGCACTTAAACTGATAAGTAAATATCCTTGTTTGTAGGAAATGTTCAAGGAGGTACTATATGTTCAAGCTGTATAATAAGTGCAACCTGTCTGTGAGTGCTCAATAAATAGGTGATGGATGAATGGACAGACAAACAATAGATAGAATGATAGGGCAAAGGTGGCAAAATGTTAAAATCAGTGGTGCTGGGTTTCTGGGGAAGTGGGAACATGTTGGAGTTCTCTGTATGGGGTTTCCATTATTTTTGCAATTGTCCTGTAAGAGTTTAAAATTATTTCAGAACAAAAAGCTTAAAAAATAATAATAATACAATTTTATGAATGTCTATCTATAAGTATATATATAGTGAAAGTGTTAGAAAGAGACCCAAATGCTAACAGTGGTTACATGGGAGAAGGGGAGAGGGATTAGGAAAGTGGTAAAGGGGACTTTTCTTGTCTTATCTTAATATATGTCTGAATTGTTTGAATTTTTACATTGAGCACATTTCCGTTTTGTACTCAGGTAATTAAAATTAAAAAATTTCAAACCTGTACAACCCCTCAATGCAACGTGGGCTCCAGATTCGATCCTGAACAGCAAGAGGACATTAGTAGGGAAACTAGTGGAATGTGAATCATGTAGAGCTTAGTTATTAGAAATGTCATGGTGTTAATCTCTTAGTTGTGACACGTGGCATATTTATGTATGATGTTAACATTAGGGGGAAGCTAAAGGGTGTACAGGAACTCTCTAGACTATTGTCACAACGTTCCTATAAATCTAAAATTATGTCACAAAAAAATACTCCCCAAAACTAGGACAGTCCAACGAAGACAATATGGTGGTGAGACTGCTTCTTTACGTAATGCACACTTAGGGCGGACAGGTGGAAATTGGTAGAATCTTTCTAGAAAGCAATTTACTTATATGTATTTATAAATGCATGTAAAGTGCATGCTATTTAACTAAGTCCCTCATCCCCTACGTCTTTATCCAAGAAAATAATTCAGAGGGAGAAAAACTAAGTATTATTTGTAGCATTAAATACCATATTATAATGAAGTATGATTGTAACACTTATAATAACGAAAATGCAACCCCCAAACCTTTAACAACAAAGGAAAGGTTTGACAAATGAGGGTACAGCCACATATGGGGTATTATGCGAACACCAAAGTAAAACCGTGAGAACTAGAACGACACGGTCAAATGTTCATAATACACAATTTAGATTTTTTTGAAATGTAGGTCAAAATCTCGTGCAGACCGAATACATATAACTTTTTAAACTATCCATGTGATATTTTTTCTTTTAAAAAAAAATACATGTGCACTGAGTCTGGAAGAAAATCTAGAAATATTAAAATATTTGGGTTACGTTTGGGAGGATTGTTGGTATAGATTTTTCCTTTTTTTTAATTTAACATAGCTACTATAATAGACACAGTGTTTTAAGTCAGCTACAAATAAATAAATACACGGTTAGTTCCTACAATTAAAACTGATGATTCAGAAAATTAAAATTAAAAATCCTAAGACTACTAAAATAGCCCATCCCTTACTGATTGTATATGTAGAATGGAATGATATCTTAATGTTCTTTTGTTAAGTTTTTTAATTAATAAAAAAAAAATTTGAAAAAAAAAAATAGCCCATCCCTTGCATAGGCAAACATATTCACAGATATTGTGATGCATCTCTGACATCATTTACAGATACAACTGATTCAGAAAATCAAGCAATCCAATGAAATGCTGTAAAGACCAACGCAAATAATAGACTTGTAGGAGTAAAAGCGTACACATTTGCTTCGAAATACCGCGCAGCAGTGTATCTAGCTCCACAACTACAGACTAATGCTAATAGAAATGATCAGGTGGCCAACGATCCCCAAAGACAAACGACAAAATACACGACAGGAAGGAGCAGCTCACTTGTCTGAAAAGAATTGGGAAGTCCTCGGCACTCTCGGCCTTCCGGATTCCTTTCCCTCCACCGCCTTCAGAAGCTTTGATCATCAGCGGAAAACCAATTTTTTCTGCTACCTGGGGGCAAAGGACAAACAGAGGTCTTTAGAGGTCAGACAGTTCCCACCGCTAAGAAGACAAGGAGAAGGTTCTGGCTCCTTGGCCCCGGCAGGCTCTCTTTTTACCTCCAAGCCCTCCTCTACGTCTTTCACGCAGCCCTGGCTGTACACGTCTTCTGGGATACTGATCCTTTCCCCCTGCTGCAGGCGGTCCTCTGCCCACTCCACCGTCAGACCTGCAGAGTCACAAAAAACACTCACTCCTTCCAAGGACAGCAGAAACTCACCCAACACAGAGATCACCAGGCACCCCCTCCCCAAAGCCTCTCAGGGCTGGGTGTCTGGACCAACAAAATATAGACACATTCCGTCAGCTTCCATCGGTGGCTTTTAATTGTCCTTAACTGAATGGGAAACTAAGCTGAAGACATGACACTGAGTCTACTAAAAGCAACCAAATTAACTCGAATCCAAAAAATAAAAAATCCCAATACTCCCACACAGAGAGTCATTTATCAGTGAATCGTTATTTTCTAAATCCACTGAAGATTAAAAAAGCGAAAACAAAACAAATACACTCTCAGTTCCTATTTAAAATTCAACCTTTAGAGGAAAAAAAATCAAATTTAATAGGCAACTGCCGAGACGTTTTCCGGCTTATTTCTTTTGTCTTTGTCCTAGAAATTCCACTTTTAGGAATTTATCCCAAGGAAATAGCTAAGATTTAGCTATCAGATTATCAAAATTCCATAACTTCTTTTTTTTTTAAAGGTGTTTTTTGCTGTTTGTTTTTTGGGGGAGGAGATGCATGGTCCGGGAATCGAACCCGGGTCTCCCATATGGCAGGTGAGAATTCTACCCCTGAACTATCCTTGCACAGTCCCTTCATAACATTTAATATTTTAAAAATCAGGGGGAGGGTGGGCCACGGTGGCTCAGCAAGCAGAGTTCTCGCCTGCCATGCCAGAGACCTGGGTTCAATTCCTGATGCCTGCCCATGCAAAAAAAAAAAAATCAGGGGGAGAAAACTGGAGATAAGCTAAATGTGTAACTACAGGGGTTTGTCAAATGAAGGTACATCCAAATGACATAGTCCCATGTGGGCATTTTAAATGTTGCAAACTACATTTATTGTCAGAAGGATATTCACTAGTGAGAAAAAAAACCCAGTTGCCAACTAGTAAATATTAGATCTCTGTTTTTCTAAAAGATATGCCTAGAAAAAAGTTTGGAAAAAGTAGGCATCCAAATTGCAATAAACGCTTAGCACAGGAGATAGGATTATGAATTGTTTTTATTTCTATTTCACACTTCTCCATATTTTCTAAGTTGTTAAATGGACCACTTGTCCAATCTTTTGTGGTTTTTCTTTTTTGGTAGGGGGAGGTGCATGGTCTGGGACTCAAACCCGAGTCTCCTGCATGGAAGATGAGCCTTCTTCCACCGAACCACCCGTGCACCCCAACTCATTTTAACATTTTAAACGGAAGAACATAAAAGCATGCATACTCCTCTCACCACCACCACCACCCCACAAATTCACATGAGCAAAGAATGAGCCGTAAAGCTCCCCCAGGTGAGGCACAGGACCCCTTACCGCTTCCACTCCAGGGCAGTGTTGGAATCTGCAGCGTCTGGGCCACAATGGTGGACGCGATCTTGTCCCCCAGGGCCCACATGGCCTCACTGGGAGGGCCTGAGGGAGCAGGGACAAGGAGGGCAGAATCGATCATGTCGGCCACAGGACACCTGCAGGCCGAGGGCTGGCCAGGTCATAGTGGCAGGTCCAAGTGGGGAGCAGACTACAAAGAAAGTTACTCAGGGCCCAGCTCTCCGGGAGTGTGACGTCAAGTTGGGAGAGGAAAAGAGAAATCTGTTAGGCCGCTACGGCATCCGTCAGCTTCCAGCACATTTGGATAATAAACCTGGTTTGAGTGACCATTGAAGCCAGCGTGGCATATACAGAACTCACTTTGGGTGGCAGTGGCGGTGGGCTGGCGGTGGGGGGCTCATGATGCAAAGAGCTAGAACAAAGAGGCAAACTGGTGCCACGAATTGCTAAACCAGCGGTCGCATCCTTTTTCTGGATAGAGCCAGAAAGGCAATATTTTTACTTTGCGGGCCCGAAGGTCTCTGTGGCCAGTTAAGGGTCAAAGTGGTCACAGACAATAGCAAATGGGTGATGGAGCTATATTCTAATAAAACCTTATGTACAAAAACAGGGGGTGGGCCAGATTTGGCGCAGAGGCTACATCTGTCAGCCCAGGGGACCATCAGCCTCCAGAGGAGCTAAAACTGCGGGCTGATGAGAGGTCTAGGTGACAGCCAATCGGGACAGACACTGCAATTGTATTCAAAGTCCACGGGCAGCGGGCACAGCCCAGGCAGACCTGGAACTCCGAGCGCTGATCTGCCCTGAGCTGTTTCATATACAGCCAAGTCTGCTGGCAACCCAAAGGTCAGGGGCAGCTACAGGAATTTACCCCATCAGTGACGCCCCTAAACCACGAAAGGACATCAGATGGCATAAATACATTTACAAAGTCAAAAAATACTAATAAAAATCCTGAAATAAACAGATGTCACAGGACAATAAGAATCAAAAAGGTGGACTCTGTTCCCAAGGGGTCAGGGACATTCTAAAGGCCAGAGAATGGCCCTAGCAAAGGTCTGGACTTATCAGAAATGTGATCCCAAACTTAATTAGAAATCTGAACATAGCTAATATACATCTGTGGCCCGGCAGACCACCCACGTGCCTTCCCACCCCTAGACCCGCATGCTAAGTAGGAGGTGGGGATATCAAACTCATCCCGGCTTTCCAGAGCAGAGCTAGAAAAAAAATCTGACCCAGCCAAGTCTCCCACCCACGTCCCGATTCCCACATCCCCAGCGGAAACACACTCTACCTAAGAAAGCAATCCCGTGCTTGTGCAGGAGCTCCGGAAGCTTGGGGTTTTCAGAGGCATGGCCCCAGCCAGCCCACACGGCCTGCAAACACAGAGAGGTATGAGCCGAGGTCTTCCTGCAAGAAGCTGCCTCCCCATTATACTTAACGTTGCCAGCCCTGGATTGCACAGTCCTGCAGTGTCCAGCTTCCCAGCCTCTTCCGAGCCAAGGCACCGAGAATCCCAGAGCTCGGGTACATTGTCCCACGGCGGGCAAGCTGGGCGCGCCCTGGCCCGTTCACCTGCACGGGGATTCTCTTGGCAATGTCCACGATCAGCTCCACGTTGGCATAGTTGTTGTTATTGGGCCCGCCAGGGACTGGGACGTACTGGTCTGCCATCTTGATAAACTCTGGAACGAAGCAGGAGGGAGAAGGAAAGAACGGCTGAGAGACGGATGTCCTCTGGAGAACATCCACGAGCTGGGGACAGCAGTCACAGAGATGGGAACTCGGAATAGGATGTGGCAACAAAGGACAAATGTGTACGATCATTTGTAGAAAACCAAATACAATTTCAATGACATGAACATCCACGTGCCTCCAGCCTGGGAGAGGACAAAAGATCACAGCTACCTGTCGGGACAGTGGAATTAGAGGGGAGTTTTTATATATTTTTTAAAATTTCAATTTAAAGTTGATCTTAATATTGTTTAATATGTGAATCAGTATAATACCTTGGTTTTTAAATAGTCATGCTCTTTAAGCCAGAAATTCTACTTCTAAGAATGTGACCCCAAAAACTCATCAATGAGGTCAAAGAGTTACCAGGAGGATGTTCACTGAGCAGTATTTTGAACTATGAAAAATCAGGCTCAAGCCACAAAGGCTGGCCCCTTTGGACCATGGGGTCCTCTAAGACCCTGAAGATGAACCATCGGCACTTTTTGCACTGACACATAAAGAAACCCAAGAGGAACTCTTCCTCCCCGTCCGCCGGCCTCCAACGCTCATCAAACACGCGAGCATCGGCTAGTGCACTGGGAGCAAGTCCCAGAGACTTCTTATAATCAAGTTTTCATTTAATGCAGAAGATGAACAAGAAAACGAATGCAATAATTGTGATCGGTGCTAGGAAGGAAATACCTCGGGTTCTCTGAGAAGAAGCACTGGAAGACATGCCCTTCTTATGACGTTAGGCTGAGATCTAAGGACTGGCGGGGAGGGGATCAGCCGTGCAGAGACTACAGGGAAAGCACCATCCGCAGAAGGCACAGCATGTGCAAAGGCCCCATGCCAGAAAGGAGCATGGCACACACGAAGGCCAGGGCAACTGGGATGCAGTGAAGGATGGTGACAGGGCAGAGGTGGGGACGGGGGGCTGGCAGGGCCGCATCAAGTAGGGTTTTGATGGTTTCAGGGAGGATTTAGGATTACAGTCTAAGCACGCTCGGAGGTCCCGCCTGCATCACATACTGGTTTTATTTGACCCTGAGCAAGTTGTGTTTGTCCCTGAGCCTCGACTGCTTCATCTGTAAAATGGGTTACAAAGTAGACCTTTCTTCACTGAGGATCTCTGATACTGAAGGCAGCTCTGCAGCCACTGAAGTACTTCAGGAGGGGAGTGAGGGGACCTGGGTGGTGTTTCTAAAAGTTCACTCTGCCTGCCATATGGAGGAAGACAAGATGCTTCAGGGGAAAAAAGGAAGTTGTCAAACACTGATTAACAGAATGATCCATTTTGACAGACACAAACAGATATGTAAATGAATGGAAAAACATATGAATGATTGAAATCCAGTGTATA
>PVIY010030555.1:0-30832 GCA_004026745.1 Myrmecophaga tridactyla | reverse complement strand
TCATTGGTTTTCTTAGACTTAGAAAACAAGCAGATCCAGCAATTTCCCATTTGTTTTCTTGCACTGATGAGGACAGATTTCCAAAGATGGTCAAAACACTATCCCAAAGAAAGAAAAAAGCAATAGTTTTCAAAGCACTCTTCAACAAGTAGTTACTGGACAGATCCCAGAGTTTACCATACCGTCATCTCAGATTTTTCCTTCTAGCTGCTCCAGAACATTAGAGGCTAGAAGGAATAAATATTTTTTCTTTTTTGTGAAAAATAACATATATACCAAAAAGCAATAAATTTCAAAGTATAGGCAGCAATTAATTGTAGAGCAGATTTCAGAGTTTGGTTAGACATTATCTTTTGACTTCCTGTTATGATAGAGCTGAAAATTGGTCTCTGTTACTCTTCTCCTCCCATATTTTAATCTCTTCCCTCCTACCAGTATAGTGTGTCACAATTTTTAACCTTATATAACTATGTCAATATTGTTCATTGCTGAGCCAAGATACGTAATGTAATATACATGTCCCTTCTCGTGTAACTGTTTGTTTTTCCTGGAGGTTGTTGCCTCATCTTATTTGCTCGTTTGGTTTACTATGCACCCAAACTTAATTTTTTCCAAGTGCTCCATTAGACTTGCCAAGTATCTATGATATTGTTTTGGTTGGCTAAAGCTGCCAGAATGCAATATAACAGAAATGGGTTGGTTTTTATAATGGGTATTTATTAGCTTGCAATTTACAGTTCTTCGGCTATGAAAATGTCCAATTCAAGGTGTCAAGAGGATGGTGTCTGGACTCTGAAGATAGGCTGCTGGAATTCAGAACACCTCTGTCACATGGGAAAGCGCATGGTTGGCACCTGCTGATCCTTCTCTCCTGGGTTTTTTACTTTCAGCTTCTGGTTTCAGTGGCTTCCTCTTTTTTGTGGGTCCTCTCTGAGTTTCTTCAGGGCTTTTCTCTATGAGCTTCCCTTAATTTAATCTCTTAGCTTCTCTGTGGCTTTTACCTTCTCGTAAAGGACTCCAGTAGGAAGTTAAGACTCACCTTGAATGGGTGGGTCATATCACAATTGAAATGACCTAATTAAAAGCTCCTAACTACAAGAGGTCTGCATCACAGGGATGGAATTATAAGAACATGGCATTTTGGGGGTACAAACAATTTTCAAACTATCACAGATATTTTTTTCCAAATGCTCAGATACTTCATTACTCCATTCCATTTTTCTTCCTGGAGCCTTCCCTTCCAAAACCCTCCAGCTTTCTGTCCCAGTCTGCACTGACAGATATCTAGGCCTGCAGAGAGCTGTCATCCAGGAACTTGCCTTTGCCACTCTCTAAGGGTCTCCATCTCTCCGTCCATCTTCTGGGCCTTCTGGCTAGTTGCAGATCCTCCCTTCCTAGCAACCCTCGTGAGAGGTGATTTCTTCTTCAAATGTCCATATTCCAACCTAGGAAGGCTCTGGCTGACTCTGTGTGGATCATTGGCCCCTTCTTGGCCAGCAGAGATGGGACACTTTGGTGGCCCAGTGATTCACCCCCTTTAAGATGACCTGGAGCCAGGGAGAGGTGGACATTCCCTGAAGGGAAGGGGCTGAGCAGATCCCCCATTCAAATCCCCTGCAGCACTGACCCAGGAGAGGACAGGCTGCTGTGGCAGACTTCACAGCCAGGCACCCAGGTTCTACTCTTGTTTGTTCCCACCCAAAAGCTGGGTGGCCTTAGGAAAATTGAGTGGTCTCTCTTTGCCTCATGTCCATCACCTTCAAAAGTCTGTAATATAATCACATTGTATTGATTAGATATTTTAATAGAGTCTGTAATATAAGCCAAGATTCTAAGATCTTGCCTCTGTTCAGTAAGAGCTTAGATTATAAAGAGTGTTTTGACCTGAATCTAGGAGTTTATCATGAAACAATAATGGAAAATAAAAGTGAAACCAGACACAAAATGGTCCAAAATGATAGTTTTACTTTATTTGGGTTATCATGCTTTTAATTTCTAAGAGCTCTTTCTTGTTTTCTGATTGATCCTATTTCAAAGCATCCTATTGCATCTTTGTGCCTCAGTTTCTTCAACTGCAAGATGGGGTTAACAATCTTACCTACCTCTTGAAGTTTTTGTGAGGATTAAATAAGGTAATGAATGTAAAACACTGAGAAGTGCCAGGCATATAATAAGGATCCAATGAATAGTCAATATTACTATTAGTTATTTTTTGTTGGTGATGATTTTTCATGTAGCAGCACTTTAGGGGGAAGCTTCTTTCTCTGCTAACGCAGTTACCCCTCTTCCACCTACCTTCCCTCATCCAAAAATGTGGCGCAATCTTTTCCTATCGATGTTCCTTCTTTGATCTTCTGGGTATGTCTTTTGGAATTCTTCAGGTCATTTTAGGGTAGAAGAGGACATTAATGCACTCAGTTGAACTGCCATCATTAACCACTATCTACCAGTTTTGGGTTTTTAGTTATTAAACATTTTTCTTTTCCTTCTCATTTTATGTAACTCGTGATGTTTCTAAAAACACTCACATCTATTGTATGAGCTTCCCCTTCCTCAGCAGTAGAGCGTGATGCAAAATCCAGAGCGTGGTGTCAGGCAAAGGGAATTGGTGAGATGTCTGTGATCCCCAGGCCCCTTGCCATGTCATCTTCATACACAGCACGATTCCTGGCTACAAGTTCTCAATAAGTAAATTTCATTCCCAAGAGGGCAAGATGGCAACAGTAGTCAGTGAACTGGGAGAATTTCAGCAGGGTTTAAGTTAAAGGCAGAGACAGCTGGTGAATGTGGAAGGGCATTGTGTCATACAGTGCAGATTTAAACCATGGTTGCAGGAAGAGTGGTGATGAGTGAACCAGAGGAGTCTTTGAGGCATGCCCAAGAAATTTAGATCATATTATTGTCTAGTAATTTTAAATAATGTGTTTCTAAGATCTCTTGTATTGGCTCATTCATTCATTGGTTCCTTCTGCAAATATTGATTGAGTAGCTGCAATGTGCCAGGACCTGGAGATTCCTCAGTGAGCAAGACAGATGAAGTCCCTATTTCAGAGGTGCTCCCATCCCACTAAAGTAGTGTTAAAATAGCTTTGCCTGGCATCAGGAATTATATTAAATATTTGTATTAAAATATAGTACAATATTTATTATTGTATATTGTATTCAAATTGTGTTACATATAACTATTATGGTAACTCAGCAGCTATTCCTAACTCCCCCCTCTATTGGCACTGCCCACCACAGAGGCTGCAAAAGCTAACTCTTGCTTTCACAGCTTCTCCTGCAGTAAGGGTAGTCATGATACCGTTCAGTACAATGCCACTTAGGCACTTGTCTGCTGGGACATCAGGGAAGGAGTGTGATTTTCTGATAGAAAGGACCATGGAACTTATGCTCTCTTGGCTCCTTCTTCTTTCCCCAAACTTCAGTACAAAGCTTTAAAGCATCAACAAACAACCATCTTGAGACCATGTTGGAAGGTGAACAAGATTGAGAATTAGAATCAACACCAGCAAACCTCTGTCTGCAGACTTCCTGTCCCCTAAGACAAGTAACCTTGAACTGTTTTAGCCACCATAATTTAAGTTTGTTGTTAGTCATGGCTGAAGACATCCTTAAGGGACACACCACAATAGCACTCTTTTCAGCTCTTCTTCTCCTTCTTAAAATGAAGCTTCAAAAATGTTCCCAAGTTGAATGATCTTCTAAAATTTAAATTGCCATTAGCTGGTCATTTACTCAAAACTTTTGACAGAATGATAAATTCTCATTTAAGGTCATCTGACAGCAATTAACAAAAAACAACAAAAAAATCAGCTTCAAGTTCAGATTCTAAAATATGATCTTATGCAAATAATCAATCAATCCAACTATGAAAATACAGTCTTGAAAATTTAAAGAACTGCAACAAGGTTGTTCTCTTAAGGAGAGGTGTAGGAGTGCTAACTTTAAAAGTTGAAAAAGGACGATTCCTTTAAACATCTTAGTAAAAGAAAAACCACAAATCCAATGGAGATGTAAACATCTCAGCAACTGCCAAGGCCATGAAGCGTGCCCAAAAAATGATGTCTGATCATTATAGGGCCACTGTTCCTAATGTAAACTCAACCCAGAAGATTAGAGCATTTCTATTTCAACAAAAGCTAGTGTGATGAAGAAATCCTAATGTTATAGGACGGAGGCAGCAAACTATAGCTCCTGGGCCAAATGTGATCGGCCACCTGTCTTTGTATGGCTTGCAAGCTGTAGTAGTTAGAGTCAGTTGTCAACTTGGCCAGGTGAAGGTACCTAGTTCTGTTGCTGTGGACATGAGCCAATGGTATGTGAACCTCATCTGTTGCTCATTATATCTGCAGTCGGCTAGGAAGCATGTCTGTTGCAATGAATGATGTTTGATTTAATTGGCTGGTGCTTAAATGAGAGCTGAACGTAGCACAGCCCAAGCAGGTCAGCATACCTCACCTCAGCACTCGCAGCTCAACCCAGGCCTTTGGAAATGCAGAAAAAAAATCACCCTGGGGAAAGTTGTTGGAACCCAGAGGTCTGGAGAGAAGGTAAGCAGAGACCATCCTGTGCCTTCCTGCGTAACAAAGAACCTCAGTTGAAAGTTAGCTGCCTTTCCTCTAAAGAACTAACAAAATAAATCTCCTTTTATTAAAAGCCAATCCATCTCTGGTGTGTTGCATTCTGGCAGCTAGCAAACTAGAACACAAGCTATACATTGTTTTGGCACTTGTAAAAGTGGTTAAAAGTAATCAAAAGAGGAAGAATTTTTTTGCCATGTGAACACTATGTGAAATTCTAATTTCTGCGTTCATAAAGTTTTATTGGAACACAGCCAAGATCATTCAATTGCATATCGTCTCTGGTTGTTTTCTTGACATAACAGCAGAGGTGAACAGTTGCCACTGAGACAGTCTGGCCCACAAAGCCTCAGCTTTTTACTACCTGGCACTTTACAAAAAGTTTCCTGACTCCTGTTCTAGAACTTACGACCTGAACAATAACCCATTTCCACAAGATACATCAATACTTTATCAAACCTCAGATGTAAGGGTCAAAAACCAGAAAAGGTAGATTCTCCATATAGACAGCCAAGAGTCCACACTGTCTTAGGAGACAGTGTATTAAAATACCACTTAACCTAGGTATTTATCCAAATGAGTTGAAAACTAAATGTGCACATGACACACACACACACACACAAACTGCACATGAATGTTTATAGCAGCTTTATTTGGCAAGCATATTTTCCAAAAATTGGAGGCAATCAAGATGTCTCTCGGCAGATGAATGGATAAACAGACTGTGGTACATCTGTACAATGTGGTATTATTCAGCAATAAAAGAAATAAGATATCAAGCCACGAAAAGACATGGAGGAAACTTACATGCATCTTGCTAAGTGAAAGAAGCCAGTCTGTAAAGGCTATGGACTGTATAATTCCAGCCACATGACATTCTGGAAAAGGCAGAACTGTAGAGATAGTAAAAAGATCAGTAGTTGAGAGAAGTTCATGGGGAAGGAGGTAGGGATGTATATGTGAGCACAGGCCATTTTTAGAGCAGTGGAGGTATTCTGTATGATGCTGTAATGATGGATAAATGAAACTATATATGTCAAATTTGCCATATAACTGTACAACACAAAGAGTGACTCTTAATGTAAACTGGACTTTAGTTAATAAGAATATATTAATATTAGTTCATCAGTTGTAACAAATGTCCCACACTCATGCAAGACGTTAATCCTAGGAGAAACTGTGGGTAAGAAGGGGCATATGGGAACCCTCTTTACTTTCTGTAAATTTTTCTATAAACCTAATACTGCCTTAAAAAATAAAGTGTACTGAAAAGACAATTAAAAACTATATAAGGAATACATAATCATTTTAGAACATTTGGAAAATACTGGAAAGTATGCAGAAGAGAATAAAAACAACCTTTAATCCCATCACCATACATAATAATTATTAGTATTGGGGGGATTATATTTCAGTATATGTATAAATATTGTTTTCTACAAAACTGGGCAGCACACATTATATTTGTATTAATTTCTGTTGCAACTGATGGGAAACTTCTTTTTTTTAAACACTTTTTATTGTGAAGTATAACATACAAAAAAGTAATAAATTTCAAAGTACATTGTAACAAGTAGTTCTAGAACAAATTTCAGAGTTTGTATGGATTGCAGTGCCACAATTTTAGATTTCTCTTCAATCTGCTCCAAGACACTGGAGATGAAAAGAAATATCAATATAATAATTCAGCAGTTATACTCAGTTGTTAAATCCTATCTTTTCTATTATAAATTCTCCTTCTCCCTATATTTAAGAGTATTTGGGCTATGTCCATTTTTAATTCTTTCATGTTGGAAAGGGCTGTTGATAATATAGAAAGGGGGATAGAACTAGTTGATGTACTAGAGAGGCTAGCCCCTCTGGGTTTTGGGATTTATCTTGCCTAGGAACCCATCTGGAGGTTGTAGGTTTCTGAAAGTAATCTTACTGTGTGAAACTTTTGTAGAATCTCAGATAAAGCTCTAGGTGTTCTTTAGGGTTCACAGGAATGGTTTTGGTTGGGGCTTGGCAAACTGTAGTAATTAGCAATATCTACTTGAAGCTAGCAGAAGAGTAGCCTCTAGAATCGCTTCTTGACTCTATTTGAACACTCTTAGCCACTAATACCTTATTTTGTTATTTTTCTTTCCCTCTTTTGGTCAGGAAGGTATTGTCGATCCCTCAGTGCTAGGGCCAGGCTCATCAACTGGGAGTAGTGTCCCACGTTGCCAGGGAGATTTTTACCCCTGGATGTCATATGAGAAACCTATCTTAAATAGATTAAGTTTTTTAAAAAAGTAAAGGGAGCTATTTGTCTCCTGTAACTTCAAAGAACAAGAGTATAACTATTTCAGGTATGGCTGAATCTAGGAGCTCAAGCAGTGTACTAGGGCATTTTCTCCATCTCTTGGTTACACTTTCTCCACACACCTTCCATCATCAGGGTGACTCTTCTCATAGTATCAAAAGGGCTGTAGCGGGTGGGCCACAGAGAGAGTGGGCCATGGTGGCTCAGCAGACAGAGTTCTCGCCTGCCATGCTGGACACCCGAGTTTGATTTCTGGTGGCCTGCCCATGCAAAAAAAAAAAAAAATGGCTGTAGCATACCCATCACACCTGTAATTTTATCCAGCAGCAATCTCAACAGGGAAAAAAAGAGTATTTTCCCCCCAAAATGAAACAAACGTAATGAGTATTTTCAATATCAATTAATATTTTTGCGACTCTGAGTTTGAATTGCTACATGGTACTTCATCGTTCAACTGCATCACAATTTGCTCAACCAAAAAGTTTGAGGAAATTTTCAGCTTAGAATCAGGATGAAAGGATGAAATGGGGTCTGAGGAATCTTCCATTATAATTTATTCCTTTTATAGTTAAGGAAATTGAGGCCCAGAGACAATGAGTTCCCTTTGTCATTCTAGTAGCTAATGGCAGGGAGCCAGAACCAGAAGGTTCCAAAGTTCACTCCACCAGCTGCTCTCTCTTAAATGTCAACCCTGAAGCAAATTTCAGGTTTGAAAATCAGTCAACCAACGTAGTGTGCCACCCTAGGAATCCTAAAATAATAAATGAGTCAGAGAGACAGAGCAGTCTGGTTTTCTTCCCCACTCCTGGACTTACTGGTAAAAATGGGGCGGGGACAGACAAAGCCACAGAGGCTGTTGTTCCTTGGTTCCTCTTTAATTAAATATTAAACTATATATATTATGCTTTGTTGCCTATCAGAGCTGCAAGCCCAGTAAAGTATCTAGAGGGTTTTAGAGTATGCAGCTCTCCTTTTATTTATTGTCAAATTATGCAGTGAAATTGTCTCTTCGCTTTATATTTCATATAATGAGGCTCCTGCTGTTCCTGCAGTCTTAAAAAGCTTGCCAGGCTTGAAAGAGGAAGTGTTGTCCGACAGAAGGCAAATTCGTTGGCAAGGACATCTGACCACTCGGTGTCCATTTGTAGAGGAAGGAAAGGAATCTATTTGCAGATTCTGAGAGCATGGTGAGGAGGAGGAAAGCAGACTATAAGCCTCCGAGGAGTGGATTAATTCCTAGACTCTGCAAGCACTTGTTAAGTGTCCACTGGACATTGTGGAGGACACAGGTAGACTGAGCTCTCTGTCCCCGCCCTCTGCAAGCTCACTGTCAAGCAGAGACAGGGACTCGGACAAGGGCCTTGCAGCATACTATGCAGACGGGAGAGCAGGAACACAGGTGGGAACAGAGAAGCCAGGTGTTTGAACTTATCTTGGGCCGCGCAGGCTCTGCAGAGCCTGGATGGAGCCATGGGCCTCAGCTAGGTGAAGAGGAGAGGGAAAGCACAGCTCAGGCAGCGAAAACACCAAGTTCAAAGGCCAGAGATGGTAAGTGAGCACACCTGTCAGGAGTGTGCAGTATGTCAGGACAGATGTCAAGAATTTGGGAAAGGGGCGGCTGCTGTGGCTCAGCAGGCAGAGCTCCAACCTGCCGTGCTGGAGGTCTGGAGTTCGATCCCTGGTGCCTCCTGCCCATATGCAAATTAAAAAAAAAAATTCAAAAAAAAAAAAGAATTTGGGAAAGAGGGAAGCCATCAGGTTTGCTAAGAAAAAAATAATAATAAGGAAATGCTAAGTTCTCCTCTGGACTGACATAGAATCATGAAGTTCTTCTCCACACCCCCCGCCCCCATCTTTCAGTTCCCCTTTATGGCTGGAAGTTGATCTTCTTTATCATTCTAGCCAGCTCTTTTGCTCTCCTTGCACCCCCCTCATCAACATGTGCTCTTAGAAAGAGCCAAGGCTTGTTGACACTAAGATGTAAATGACTAATAGAATAATGTTGCAACTTAGTTGGCTCGTATTATTTTTATGGTAGACAAAATCTTTTGTCCAGGGATATATTTTAAATTGCAGCATGAGGGCCCTACTTGGACAGCTTAAATGCCCTAGTGTGGGTGTCACAGAAACTTTGTTAGTGTCTACTGGACATATTCAGAATTCTTTAGGCTTGCTTCTGCTCCTGCCATGTTGGGCCCTCTCTTGAGAACTCTCCTGACTTCCCTGCTTGTTTAGGCTTCACATGTTGGCTTCCCCATCGTGCCTTGCCCCTTTGGATTTTTCAGGGTAGGTTGTGAAGTTCAATGAGAATCTCGGCCTCATTCTGGTCTCACTGCTTATCACATCTGCTCACCTTTATGTTGGACTGGCATGGTGCAGTCAGCCATGCTTTTCTAGCCTCCACTTATCTAGGGAAAGGGTCAGACTGAATTTTCAGAACTGAACCTACACTGAGTTCCTGGGAAGTGATTTTTATTTGAGGATGCTTTCCATAAGACTCTGGAATGTGGGTTCAAATCCTAGATAACCTTTTACTAGTTGGATAGTGTGCTAATTTGAAACTTATGTACCCCAGAAAAGCCGTGTTCTTTTATTAGTGCAATCTTGTGGGGCAGAGCTATTGTATAGGGTGGAAACTTTGATTAGATTATTTCCATGGCGATGTGGCATGCCCAATTCAAGGTGGGTCTTAATATTTTCCTGGAGCCCTTTATGAGAAAGAGCTGAGAGAAACTGAGAAAGAAAATGCCCCAGGAGAAGCAAGAAGAAGGACCCACAGGAGCTGAGAGAGCTATTTTGAAACCAGAAGCCCGGAGAGAAGAATGAGCAGGTGTTGCCATGTGCCTCCCATGTGATCCAGGAACCCCGATGCCAGCTGCCTTTCCTCCAAGAAGGCATCTTCGCTTGATGCTTTAATTTGGAGATTTTCATGACCTTAGAATTGTAAATCTGCAACCTAATAAATGTCTATTGAAAAAGCCAAACCATTTCCAGTATATTGCATACCAGCAGCTTTAGCAAACCAAAACACAACAGTAGCAGCATAGAGTTTTTTTGGTAATATTTTTTATTGTGAAATATAACATATATACAAAGAAAAAAAGAAAAAGTAACAATTTTCAAAGAAAACTTCAACAAGAAATTACAGAACAGGGTTTATTATGTGTTACCACTTCACTATTTCAGAGTTTTCCCTCCAGCTGCTCCAAAACACTGGAGGCTAGAAGGAAAATTGATATAGTAATTCAGCAGTCATCTTATTTGTTAAATCCTATTTTCTTTGTTATACCTCTCCTTCTCTTCTGATCCCTCTCCCAATCTATAGGTAACTTTAGGCAATGCCTGTTGCGATTTTTTCATGTTGAGAAACATGACATTTAGTGTCAATGCTAAAGGATAGGGGGATGTAATTAGTTAATAATCTTGGAGAGGATTTGTCCCTCTGGGTTTCAGGATTTATCTGGCCGATGAAACTCTGGAAATTATAGGTTCCAGGAAAGAAACAATACATGAAACTTTTTATAGAGTCTCAGTTTGAGCCCTAAGTGTTCTTTCGTTCATTTTTATTATTTATTTATTTATTTATCCCTAAGTGTTCTTAACAGTTAACAGGTGTGATGTTGGCAATCAAACCATGGTAATCAGTACTATCTAACCAAAGCTTATATAGTAGTAGCCTCCAGAATAGCCCCTGATTCCATTTGATCTCTCTTAGCCACGAATGCCTTATTTTATTACCCTTCTTTCCCCCCTTTTGGTCAGGAAGGTGTCATCAATCCCTCAGTGCCAGGGCCAGACTCATTCCCCGGAAGTCACACCACATTGTCAGGAAACTTTCAGCCCTGCATATCATGTCCCATGTAGGGACGACAGTAATGATTTTCCTTGCAGAGTTGGGCTTAGAGAGAGAGGCCACATGTGAGCAGCAAAAGCGTTTCCTGGAAGCAACACTTGAGATTCATTATAGATAGACTTAGCTTGTCCCCTCAGAAATAAGTTTCATAAGGGCAAGCCTCAGAATCAATGCCTTGATCTATTTTCTTGGAAGTCCCAATGGATGAGATGGTACCAAGGTTTCCCAGATGGGACAGTTTAATAGTTTCATTTTTTTTTCCTTCAGACACTCAAGGGATTCTACCAATGCTTTTTAATTATCAGCCCACCATAGCCTGAGATGAATCCATGTAGTACATTAAACTATACAGAATTACAGAGTCTTATTCCCATTCTGGTCCCCAGGAGTTTGGGTTGTTCAAATGAGCTATCCAGACAGGTTGATTTAAATTTTGTATCACAGAAAATTTACATTCTAGACATAATAAATCCCTTTGCCTTTGGTCTCATCTGTAGGTGAAGGTCTAGAGTACATACATTACATCTTTTCCCCTGTATTCTGATTTACCTTAGTCCCAGCCAGATAGGCTTCACTTTTATCTCTAATTGAGTTTGATCTCTTTGTTGGTTATTTTAACTGTTATTGTATATAGTTATGCTAACTTTCAGGGCTGCAGTACTCCATTTCTGGGTCTTAGGTGTCACAGAGTTACTCAGAGTTCCAGGTAAAAACCAGCTGATACACATATAGCTTAGTTTCTGAGAATCTAGAAATATATTTACAACTTCAGATTAAGTGTGGCTGCTCTAAAGGCTTACAATCTAGGCTCCAATTTTCTTTTAAGTATTTTCTGAAAGAGACTTTAGCTTATTTGTTCTTTTGTTTCTGGCTTATTTTGCACAACACATTGTCCCCAAGGTTTATTCAGTTTGTTGCATACCTCTCAATGTCCTTCCTTTTTGTAGCAGCAGCATATTCAAATCATCATCTAAATGTATCACAGTTCTCCATTTTACTTCTCAGACATTGTACCCTTTGGCTCCCTCCATCTACTGGGCTTCATGGATAATGTCCAAAATAAATAATCCATGACTTACAGTACCCTCATTTGCTTGTACAGTCAGCAGCACTCCCAATTTAGACAAATTTCATTGGTCCAAAGAGACAAAGAACTGACAAACACAGCCTCACCAAACATGAAATCAGAACTACCCCTTATCACTTGTCCCCCACTCCCCCAATTAGTTGCCCCTGGTAGTGCTGTGGTACTGTTGATGTTTTCCTGTTAACTTTCGACCATAGCATACATTTTTAGTTTTCCCCCTATACCTCTCTACTATTGATTCTTTGTCCACTATCAAACCATTGAAATAGTCCATGCAAGAATTTATTTATAATTGTAGATTTAAGCAGTGGGATACATGGCACTAAACATCTCCGTTCAAACATATTCAACCTCAATATGCGATGTTACTTTAACTCTACTAATTAGTTACCATCAGTTTCCTTGATTCTTTAAGTTCAACTTCATTGGGTAGCCTTTCCCTTGTCTCGACTTCTGTGTACCTCCAGGTCTGCTATATTCTACAGGGTAACCTCTGAGATTCCCATATAGTATATGTCCTTTAGTGTCCGACATATTTCACTCAGTATTATGTACTCAAGGTTCATCTACCAGCATAAAGTTTTATTTTATTTTATTTTATTTCTTTCTTTCTTTTTGTATGCTATATGCCAGGGTTGCGTTTCATTCTTTTCCCATGACGGTATTCTTTTATTGCAGCACCATTTGTTGAATTTTTGCTTATTTGTTTTTTTGTTTGTTTGTTTGTTTTTTGGGGAAGTGCATGGCCTGGGAATCCAATCTGGGTCTCCCACATGGCAGGTGAGAATTCTATCACTGAACTACCCTTGCACACCCTCAACATAAAGTTTTAAAAGACTATGGATTTGCATAAGGACAATTGGATGTGAATATAGGCTGGAAAATTTCCAGCTGACTTTTAGTAAGAAGTCCAGCCGTTGACTTTGCTCACTCATTCACTCATGTTTTCATGCAATGAATACTAATAAGTGCCTTCCATGTGCCATTTTTTGGTACAGGCATTAAAGCAACTGACTCAGCGTCTCCCTTTGCAACCTCCCTATTAGAGGATGATACGTAATTGTAGGTCAATTCAGGCAGGAAATCCTCTTAATATAAATGAAGATGCAATTCTATCACCCAGACAAAGGTTTAACAGTTTCATGGTTCTCATAGCAACTGTCAATTTGTCTTAGCCCGAGACTGACTTGAATATGAATGAGTAATCCCTGAGTAAGATGAAGGGTTGGACATAGCAATGGAAAATACATTTTATAGCGCCTTCAATGGATGCTCATATTCCATTTCCAGGGCTCAAATAGGCAAGAAAACTCTAAGAAAATCTTTGCTAGAAGTTACTGACCAGTTTTTTTATTCCTTTCTTTCTATTTGGGCCCTATCATGCACGTGCCTCCACATTCTGCCCACTCAATCTGAGCTCTTAAACATCACAATCAGGTGGTTTCTAGACACAAAGTGAGGCATTGAGTTTGTTTTTGTTTTCTTTGTTTTAAATTCAATTGTTTGGAAAATGTAATGATTTGCATCAGTGTTTCAGCAGAGATGGTTGCTACAAGGGTCTTTGCTGAGTAAGCTCATTAACTGGCCTTACCACAGTCTCAATTCCCTCATTCACAATTACTCAAGCTCTGAGCTAGAACACTAGGGATTCTGGGTCAGAGTACTTGCCGTCAAAGCACTCACAATATAAATATAAAAAATCAAAAAGTCTATAGCTGTTAAAGCATGTAGTAAAGAAAAAAAATCACACAGGGTAGATCAGAAAGCCAATCAGAAATCTATGTGTATTCACATTCTTTATTTGATCGACAGTTATATGTTTGTTATGCATCAGGCATTATTCTAAAGGCTTTGCATTTATTAGACATTTACTCTCCATGTGGTAGGTTCTATTAAGAGCTCCCTTTTACAGATGAGGAAACTGAGGTACAAAAATGTTAAATAATTCATGCAAACCCACATGGCTGTTATGCAGCCAAGCCAGGCATTCTGGCTCCAAGGTCTGGGTCTGTAAATATCAAACTTAGAGGCCTCTCACTCAACTTTTCCAGTAATAATGAATGTGCAAATGAATTGAAAGGACTTTAAGCCAAGTACAAACAGCTGTGTTCATAAATATTATCTTGGGGAAGAAGGGGAGGAGAACTGGCTGATTTGTTTTGTGGTTAAAGGAACTAAGTAAATTTTATTTTATTAGACCATGAGTATTTTCAGTTTTTAGCATGGACAATTTGTACCCATCACTGCCCATAACCTTGTTCAGGTTTAATTGGGTGCGACAATTTTAACTCATTTTGTATATGGCTCTATACACGCAAGTCATGGTTTATGGGTGTAGAAAACTTCCCTTGACATTAAATCTAACTTGAATAAAAACGATTGTTTTCTAAACATGCAGCAGAGTTGGGTAATATATTTATTATCTTTTGTGAACTATGGGTTGTAGGATGCTGGGGTGGTTTAGAGATGGGCCTGGGTACAAACTCTGCCTTAGAACATTCTTCACTGGTAGCCTGTTGATAATAATAGTACCTACTTCAAGGGCAACTGAGGATTAAATAAAATAACATATGTAAGACACTTTATCGAAGTGTGCAGTGAGTTACTACACAGTAAGTCACGGGAATACAGGCTCAGGCACAACATAAAACTTTCAGCAAAGAATCGCCTTATTACGTACACAGCAAAAGGATTCAAAGGAGCAGGGGTGGAGACCCCACTGGGCCCCTCCCAAGGAGTCCAACCGCTGGGGTCAGGGTTGGTGGATGGCAGCTCTGCATGCCCCACTTCTTGTCCGAGAGGAAAGACAAATCCATACTGTTTGAGGGTTGAGTAGTTTTCCACTGGGAGTTGCGGGGAGGGGCCAGGGGCCCTGCCAAGAATTCCTGCCCTGAGAAGCATCTGGGACTGCTTATTCCCATTTCTGGGTTTAAGATCTGTTTTCCTGCCTATTCATTAGCCCTAATATCTCCCCTGGCATGTGGAATGGACACAGACTGAAAATCTCAAGAAGAAGGGACTAGGGAAGGCTGGGAGATGACTGCTGAACTTGTGTCCCTGGCTTCCCCAGCACAAAGTGCCAAGCCTGATGTCAGCTCTCCCTCATTGCCTGCCTGACACTCTAACTGCCTTTGCCTCAGTTACAGAATTTTACTGGCGTCCCTAAAGTCAGGGGAACCCCTAGTCCTTTGTTCTGAGACTCAGAAAAGGGTGGAAAGCGATTCAATTACCTGCAAATATTGCCCAAACGACACTGAGGCTGTGTAAAATCCCAGAGTGTTGCCACATCTTTCTCAAGCTATGGAATTTCCATTCCAAAAAGTGCCAAACCATTTTCAAACGCAAGTCTCTCTTTGGTATCGTATCTGTTGGCCAAAGAGGAAGCGTTCACCAGCATTTTCACTTTCTTCCTTTTTCTTCTGAAATAAAGGGTCCATCCGACTAGGCAAATAACGGCAAAAGAACCTTGTTCTGAGCGCAGTTTTTGTTGGGCTGTTTTTACTGTTAGCTACTCCCGTATTTTTTTTTCCGTCGAATAAACCATTTTATCAGGGACTTGGTTACGTCAATGATGCGCAAAATTCTCGCCCCCAAAGTAAACCATGAGTTCTAAGTAAGAACGCCCTTCTGCTGACTCAGGAGGAAGTCAAGACGGGAAAATCTGCCCAGTCTCCTGGAAGAGGCCGTGGGTCGACAGCTACATTTGGATCCCATTCCCTCGCTCCCTCCCGTGACCTACCACGGCTGCAAGGCACAGGTCAGGGACCGGGATCTTTCTGTAATCCTGTCGCGGAGACGTAAAAGGCACCCTCCCCCCACCCCCCCACCCCCGTCATCCCACCCTCCAGGCTTCTTTGCTCCCCATTGAATGGGAAGTGCCAGGACGGTGGGAGGGCACCCGTCCAGATAGGGAATTCCCAGGACGTTCCCGCGCGGCAGCCCCGGGACCCCCGTCCTGGTGTCGCGAGCAGCTTCCGCGCCACAGCCGAGCCCCCCACGCAGCCCAGACTGCGCGCGGAGCCCTGCCCCGCCCCGCCCCGCCCCGCCCGTGGGGGCCGCTGATTGGCGGCCTGGCGCGTCACTCCGAGCGGCAGGAGCCGGGGGCGGGAGCTGGGAGGCCAGTCCCCGCGGCTGGGAAGCGATCCCGGGGCCGCGGTGGCTGTGGGACCCGCGGGCCGAGGCTCGGCGCCCTCCGCAGCGCGCGGCCGGCATGGCGGCGCCGAGGAGCCCCTCGCAGGTGCGGGGACGGCTGGGGCCTCCTGCTGCGGTCGCAGGTGGGTCCCGGGCGGGGTGCGGCAGGGTGGTCGGGGCGCGCGGGGGGTGCCTGGGCGGCCGCGGACCGCGCTCCTCGGCGGGGGCTCGGCGCGGGTCTGCGGGGGCCGAGGGTGCAGCCCCGGGTTTGGAGCAGGCGAGCCCGCGGGAGCAGGAGGGCGCCCCTGGGCGGGGTGTGCGGCGGGCTGCGCGCTGCTCCCCCGCAGGGTGTGGGCAGCCGTCGGGGGTCGCGTTTGAACAAAGATCAGAAGGCCCGCGCGAGGTGGAGCTGTGGGGTCGCGCCGGCGAACGTCCCGCCAAGGTGGGGAAAGCCGTTTGCGGGAAAGAAGAAGAGCATCTTAGGGGTGGGGCGGGGCGGGAAGGGGGCGCGTGGCCGCCGATCCAGTGTGTCCCCCTCACGCTGAGAACTCGGAACTGTCTTAGTGTAGCTGACGGTTTCCCGCCTAGCTGGCAGAGGATGTGGCCCAGCCCTCCCCGCAGCACTTGAGGTGTGAGGTAGAACAGACGTGCTGTCTTTTGAATTGCACCCAAGACAAGAGCCGCAGCAGGGTGGCTGCGGCCGCGCCTACAGCCCCTTCCCTCCCGTCGGGGGGCGCGCCCGCTCTGCCTCGGCGTCTGCTGCTGGGTTGGTAGCTGGTTCCTCTCCGACTCTGTAAACCTTAGAGGTGAAGGGTGTTTTGCTCCCCATCCTTTCAGCCCCCAGCTGCGAGCAGGGTGAACACAGCTGCTTCCCAGTTTGGATGGACCTCATTCCGCTCTCTGTAGTCAGGTGGTCACCCGAGGGGGGCATAAGCCCACCAGGGAATTTGGGCAGCATGCCTGCTTCCACACACAAAGTCTGGGCTGCAGGTACTGCAGCGTTGGGGGAAAGTTGGCAGCTGCTAGAATGCTTTTAACTGCTGCCCTTCCTCCAGGCAGGAACTTTTGATTCAGACAACAAGCTCTTTGGGATGGTGGAAAGCGCGGCCGTGCTCAGCTCTGAAGTCTGGGCGTAGCCGCTATGGACTTCCCTGTCCTCATCCATAAAATGAGGGTTTGGCTAGCCCATCCATTAAATGAGGGCTGGGCTAGCCCATCCAAAGGCTCCTCCCGGTCTGGAATCCTGCAATTCACTTAACCTCCCACTCGCTAGAGTTTGGAGAATTAACTCAGGTTTCAACCCTTCTGCATCTAAGGTTATTATAGAACTGTTCAAATATTTCCTGTGGGTGTGTTCGTTCGATTTTTTTTGTTACGTTATTTTCTTTCTTTCTCCCTGCCTTCGTTTGGCCGAGAAAGGAAAGTTGGAAATGGAGGTAGGGGCGTAGCTGGAAAAAACTGGTTAGGTGCCTACTCTAGGCTTAACGTAATTGCCAGGAATTTTTCCTCCCTCTGCACCAAGTGCAAAGTGTGCCGCTGCCCTGAGCTGGGGAGAGAGTTCTTCCCTCTGCTCCAGCCTCGGGGTGTCTGCAGTTGATGTGCAACAGTGGAAGAATGTGATTCCAGGATCAAATTATGGAAAATGTTTTTTCTCCAAAACAAAACCACTGAGATCTTAGGAGCATAGTTTCCCTTCTTTGCCAGTTATGGTTGGCAAAAAAAAAAAAAGCCAAAACAAAATAGTTTTAGAATCAGTTAAAACCAAAAGCTAAGGCTACCTGCTCCTAACTGTTTTGGTAAGAGACACACCAATTTTCATTTTTGAGATAATAACAGGTAATACCAAGTAATGACAATAAAAACAAATGGACAACCACAGAAGAAAACCTACAGAGTAAGTAGGGATTGAAGGAGTGTTTTTGGTAGGCATTTTTACTGCTTTTTTCTTTTTTTTTTAATATTTTTATTGACAATTCTTCACACACGTGCAGTCTACATATGGTGTGCAGTCAGTGGCCCTCAATGGCTCTCATTTTTAGAAATTTTGCTTCACTCCAGAAAAAGAAATAAAGAGAAAATCATACATCTCATGCCCCTTACTGCTTCGTTTTAAGTGCTTGGATATTGAAAATTATGGACTAAACATCTGGTTAACATCTGGGAAAGTCACTGTCAGGATCAGAATATTGCGATCGAAGAGGCATCATAACCCATTTGTGCAATGCCCTGAAGTCCAGAGAAGCCACTGGCATATCAGGGAGGCGGCGGAGGCCCCGTGGCATGGTAAAACGAACCTATGGTTCTCAGCACACCTGCGGCAGTCTGTTTGAGGAGGGAATGCGCGTGCCTCCTCTTGCTACCTGCCTTCTCCACTCTGCTTGGGCCATCTTCACCTCTATCAATCTGCATTTGTTTACCAGTAAAGGGGGTGAGCTTTCAACCAGGGGTTGGCTTCCTGGGACCCCCTCAGCCACGTCCCCCTACTCTAGCTGTAATTAAAGCCGCTCTGTAGTTTTTCTTTTTCATACTGCCCTTCTGGGTAAGAGTATTTTGGGGGGACAGGGGGACAGGATCTGCTAATTTGAAGGGGTATTCCTCAGTATCATTGTTCTGTTATTCCAGAGCCATTCAAGGATGACTGATTTTGTATATGAAGCAGATGTTTCTGACCCACCCAGATAGTGTTTGGAATTATTGAGCAGTCGGCCTGTTCCCACAGGTTATCACAGGTTCTACCCTAGGCAAACAGGTGAGTTTACCTGCTGAGCACCTTCTGTGTTCAAGGAAGAGTAGGCAGATCGGAACACTTAAAGAACCAGGAGCTGCTGGTGGCAGGAGAAATGTGGGCTCACAAATTCGCTCCATACACAGATTGCCAGAGGTGTGCTGAGAATTGTGTTTGTTCTAGAGAACGTGCCTTCTAGGGCTTTACCCTCAAGAAGCCTAACACGGAACTCCGGGCCGCTGGCAGTGGGCAGTTGTGCCAAAGTGGCGAGGAGTGAGTGGCTGCGTTTCTTCCTCATACTGTCCGTAACCTTAAAGAGAGATATTTTGCTTCTCTAAAAAAGTAGGGGACGTGGCGGTGTGAAGGTGGCTCAGTAGGAGAATTCTCGCCTACCATGCTGGAGACCCAGGTTCAAGTCCCGATACCTGCCCATGCAAAAAAATTAAAATAGGGGGAAAAAATATCCCTGTGGAATTTCAAACACATGCGTGCGCGCACACACACACACACAGCAGAATACTTAAAAACAAATAGTCCATAGTTGGTGTTTTTTTGCCAGCCTGTTTGCTCCAGAAGTGATTAAACACTGAATAAAATGTAACATTTTTGGTATCATGTATTTCATTTAAATGGAAATTCTTGATTGGTGTAGTTATTAACTTGAAAATGACCTTTACCTGGCCCAGGTCCCAGCGTAGAATTTGCTTTATCTGGGGATGGGGTAACCACCCTACAGGCCTGTAGCACCCAGTGCTTGTCCCTGTCATAGTGGCCGTGGGCACTTGAGTCCTCACTATGGGGCTGGACGCTGAGCGTAGTCTTCTCTAATCCGTACCCCCACCACCTCCGTGATGTTTGGACAGGTTATGGAATTTTCCTAGGGTTTCCCCTGGTGAATGGTGGCCAGGACCCAAACCCTGGAGTGTGACTCCATCCCCAGCCAGATTCTTATCCATCCACCTGTTTCCGTCTCTTGAAACAGCTCAGGTTTAAACCTGAGAGCACACTGTAGTTCCCAAGGCTACCTAAAACCACATGTAAGCTTTCTAAATTAAAGCTGGTTTGTCACTGTTAAACTATTTGAGATAACCCTCCCCGGTCTGAGGAACAGGAGATGAGACATCATGAAAGGGTTATCGCTACCAAGCTAAAAAGCTTCCCTATGTGTGGCTCTGAAGGTTTCTACTTAACTTTTAGAGAAGTTACTGAAGCAGTAAATCCTGCCTTTTCTGTCTTCTTGACACCCCTGGTGAATGTTACATTTCTTAGCAGGACAGTCTGTTTTCAAAATAATTAAGCATTGAGGATGTATATACATTTATTTGATCTATAATTAACTTAATGGAAGACTATTTAAATGTTACATCACAGTAAATCAACAGAACTTTTTTGTGTATGCTCTTATTTTTCCAGGAATCTTTTTGTTCTCGTCATATTCCGTTCTGTTTTCCCATGTAGTTGGCAGCCAAAATAGACAGGTGGTATCATGTTTACATTGAGAGAAGGTTTACTTTCATTTTGAGGAGACTCGGGACCATTGTCTATTGGTACTTTTGTTCAGATTCTTAGATAATAACCATAAATTCTAGAAACTCTAGCACGTAAAGTGCTATGCCCAGTATAGCTCTAAATTAAGAATTATGGTGAGTCTCTTGTTGTTTTTAACCATGTGCAGATGACTTTGAGTGTGTGTGGAATTGTTGAAAGAATGGACACACAGTAATTGAAAATATATTATTAGCACTTTGTCCTCATGCTCTGTTATTGATCTTTCGTAAATAGCACTCAAAATCAATAGGGCTTCAAGCAGGGGGAGTAATACTGTAATTAGAAATCAGTTTCTCAATAGAGTACCCCCCTCCCGATTCAGAAAGAAGTGAAATCTCATTAAATTTCAAGGGTTTCTTGTCAAAACAAAAGAAGTTGGTCTCTTCTGTCCCTACCCCAGGGGAGATGAGCTCTGCTCTCTTGGCTCGGAATGGCCTTGGTGGGTAGAAGCCAGTTCCTGAATGTCTCTGAGGGAAGCACATCAGGGAGCGTGCTTTGAGCAGTTTGAGTCTGTCCTGAGTCAGGGCATGGAGTGTTCTGGAAGGAGTTGGTCACCCAAGCGCAGGAGAGGTGAACCAAATCCCTTGTTGCTTGGCAATGAGAGACCCCCTCTGGAGTTCTTAGAATCATGGCACATCGTGGTGTGTCCGTGGGCCCCCGACAGGACGGCCCCCACTCTCCTGTGAGTGCTCTCGTGTTCAGGGAACACCAGAGTGCTCTGTGTCCTCTGAATGGGCCGCCTGCTGATGCGAAGGGAAGTGGGAGAGTGGCGGGCAGTGCCAGTGCAGGCTGCGAGGGATCAGTCTCCAGCGTGAAACGGGGGCCGGGTCGCACTGAGGTCAGCAGATGAGCACATCGCCACGGCTTTTTGTTATTGTACTTGGCATTGTTAAAAAATGAACTTTTTCTTATCCACAAAAAAAAGAAGGAAAAAAAAGTCGATTGTGATGATAAAAAAGCATTTAAGCCCTCTAGCCTCCTATATTCTGGAGCAGCTAGAAGGAAGAAAATGAGAAGATCATATGGTAGCCCATGACAAACTCTGGGATCTATCCTGTAACCACTTTTTGAGGAGTGCTTTGAAAACTATTGCTTTTTTTATTTCTTTGCTTTGTATATATGTTATACTATACAATAAAAAAAGTTTAAAAAAAATGAAGTTTAGTTTGTAGCTAAGGGTTAGGATGGCGGCTCAGCTTGAAACTGAAACGTACCCAGTGGAATTATTGATGTAAATATTGGGTCCTCCAGTCTGGCAGCTGACTGCAAGTGTTGGTTCCTTCTTTTCCTCTGGAACCTGAAGTGAAGAGGAAAATCACTTGGACCAAGAGAGAGGGTTTATTAAATCAGTTTTATCCATGGCGTAGCCCTCTATTTTGTTTTTTAAATGTCAAGCCCATTTTTGCAGGCTTAGCTCATTGTCACTGTAGAGTACTTATACAGTCAGTGCTTGTTGACCTACCTGTACTGTCTTGTTCTCCAGCTTTTATATTCCTTAGTGTCTTCTCCCACATGCACCTCACTGATTGATCCACTCAGACGTTTACGCCTGTAACACGTGAAGGTTCTTCCTCTCCTTCCTTCCCTTCCTGTCTCCCCAATCTTCTTTTTTTAAAAAAATTTTTTCCTAGTGTTTTTTCGATACTGGTCACATCCCTGGAAACTCTTGTGGAAAACTGTCTATCAAAACTGTGCTTTCGGGCCACGGTGGCTCAGCAGGCAAGAATGCTTGCCTGCAGTGCCCGAGGACCCGGGTTCGATTCCCAGTGCCTGCCCATGTGAAAAAAAAAACTGTGCTTTCAGCTTAGCTAGTTTAATAGATCTTTAGAAACAAGCATGGCCTTCTAAGGGTTGGAATACTCGCTGGTGTTTGTCAAAGTCTTGGAGTCTTCTCCACCTGCTTAGGGTATCCGTCCTGCCGTGCAAGTGTTGAGTCACATTTTGAGTTTGGTTGAACTTCAGTTATTTCACAACCACTTACAATCCTGTGCCTCATACCCCACACCACTGTTCCTCCAATATAACTCTGAAACCAATTGAAATAAGAAAGCCTTTGGAGAACAGAGGGAAATGGAGCCCAAGGACCCAGCCTCCTTCTGCTTGGCCAGAGGGGAGGAAGTTGAGGTCCCAAGGCTATGGGCTCTCTGTGCTCCTGACCGCCTGCTGCTGTTCCTTCCACTTGCCTTGAAACCGACCTGGGAGGTGAGTGCTTCATATCTCACTTCTCCTTCAGGGCTGTAGTTAAGGGAAGAGAAAGTATACTGGTGGGCCATTTTTTTGGACAAATCACACATTTTTAAAGTCAGAAGGAACCACTAAACTAGAGACTTTAGGGTTAGGATTGACTGGAGTCGGAGAACAACCCAAAATGAGCAAATCAAATTAATTCTCTTGTGTGACAGCTCAGAGATGGTGCTCCAGGACCAGAATGGGCTCTGTGCTGCCAAGACCCCAGGCTCCTTCCCCTTTATTTCTCCACTGTGTTCAGCTTCCATTCCCATAGTCATTTCTTGCTCCAAGATAGCTGCTGAAGTGTCAGCTATAATGCTTACTTTCCATCCAACAGGAAAGAAGAAAGGCAAGTAATACACTCCTCTCAGTGGCCTCTTCTGAAAGTTGCATTTACCACTTCTTGACCAGAATTCAGTTCTGTCCAGCATACAGGAGACTGTAACAAGCCTTTATTCCTTGTGGCCAGAGGCTCTATTTCTCTGGGAGGAGAAGAGAACGGATACTGAGCCAGAGTCCTGAAACTTTGCCCAGGTGTGCAGCGGGGAGGCCAGGCTTGGCTTCTGCTATCTTCCTTACCCTGCTTTGCCTGAATTTGGCAGCAGCTGCTCCCATCCTTTTTTTTTTTCCATTGCTGCTTCACGGTGGGAATTTCTCACTGATTTCCAACTTGCTCAGAGCAGGAAAACTTTTTTGTTCTACAAGCACTGCTTTCATTGCAAAGAACAATCAT
Organism: Myrmecophaga tridactyla; assembly: GCA_004026745.1. Classification (NCBI taxonomy): domain Eukaryota; kingdom Metazoa; phylum Chordata; class Mammalia; order Pilosa; family Myrmecophagidae; genus Myrmecophaga; species Myrmecophaga tridactyla. The sequence goes on along the minus strand of PVIY010030555.1, from coordinate 7,656 downwards.
TGAATAGTTCTCTGCACTTGGACTTACCTTTTATTTTACCACCTTATTTGAACAAACACTGACTGGCATTCTCAGTTACAGAAGAACCAGCTCCCTGCAGCTTCTAGCTAGGATGGTCCAACAGGTGATGTCCTCCTACCTTTCTCACACCTTATTCAAGGGCCTGTCCAGCTCACTACAGCGGCTGCTAGGATCTGAATCTTTTTCCTATGAGTAAGAAAAGCCATCAAAAGTTTTAAAATAGAAGATGATCCAGTGCACTGGGTTAAAAAAAATCACTCAGGCTACAGTGTGGAAAATGCGTTGGGGAAGGGAGGCCAATTAGAAGGATTAGTAACCATTAGCAGCAGCACCTAAACGATGGTTAATGGAAGAACCACCACCAGGGAGAAAGGAGGCATGGCTTATCTCAGAGGTGCCCTTAGTTCTGTCTTGGCCAAAAAGTTCATAAAGGATTTGTACTAGGATGTGGAAGACAAGTTTAATAATTAAAGGCCTGAGCATTGAGAGAGTACAACAGAAGCCCTGGCAGGTTGAAGCAATGAGCTAAATCCAGTAATGTGAACTTTAGTAGGGTTGCATCTAAGGTCCTGGGTCTGAAAGGCCCAGAACGTGCACATATCATCTGGCTACCCCTCTCTTCCCTTCCCCAGCTCTGCACTAATTGAGGGGTAGATATAAAGTGCAGCTCAATGACTGAGAAAATCTATGTGTCTCCTTCTGGAAGGAGTAAAGTGGATGAGGCCAGGAGGGTAGCTCCAGGAAAGCCCCTTCTGAAATGCAAAAGCACATGTCCCCCTTTCTCCCTTTAGGAGATGGGGAGATGTGCACCAGCAGCAGGGCTAAAGAGCTTTAAGTTGACAGCAGGCTGAATATGAGTCTAGGCTTTTCTTTTTAGCAGCTGTATAAAACTAATGCAATCACGGGCTGGGTTACTGTGAGCACATGTCTGAAACAGTGTTTGGCAGGCACAGTCTGTAGACCCTCTGTTTTTATATGACTAGTGACCTAAGATGGTTTTTACGTTTTTAAATGGTTGGAAAAAATCAAAAGAAGAATACTATTTCCTGGCACATGAAAATTATGTGAAATTCCAATTTTAGTGTCCATAAATAAAGTCTTACTGGAACAGAGCCATGCTGTGTGTCGTGTGTGGATGACTTCACCCTACAAACGCAGAGGTGAGAGTTGTGGCAGAGACCATATGATCCACAAAACCTAAAATATGTACTCTCTGGCCCTTTTACAGAAAAAGTGCCAACCCCTGATCTAGAATGAAGACAGTGGTCACCTTAATTTCCTCCTCGTTGGGTCACACCTGGGAGCTCACCCAGCACGGTCAGCAGGTGCCGGTCAGACCCCAAACCACGTCATGTAAGGACGGGGTGAGAAGATGGGGCATGTTCAACACAAAAGAGAAAAAGATGTAGAGCGGAAACAAAACCGTCTTTAAAGCTAGTGCCCGTTGACAGTTTTCATTCGTGGGAGGGGATTACTCAGGAGAAGGCCATTGTGTGGTTAGTTCACAGCACACTGACCTCACGTCAGGGAAAGTGGGTTCATATTCAAACTTGTTTTCTCTGGGCTTCGGTTTCTTCACTCAGGAATGAAAGGTGTGCATGCATGTGTGCGTGTGTTTGTGTGTGTGTGTGTGTGTGTGTGTGTTTCCGACCAGCAGAGTGGACAGAGTTCTGAGGGAGCACCAGAGGAAGGAATTAATTCTGCCCAAGGCACTGAGGGGGCCTCCCGGCAGAGGGGACCTTCCACCAGGCCTGGAAGTGCCTGCCGCTCTAGCCCAGCACGTTCTTCGACTCTATGAGAAATTGAAAAGGTTGTTGTATGGAAGAGGAACCAGACTTGTTCTTCCTGTCCCCAAACAGTGATGATTGGGGTTGTGGTCACCGATCTGATCACATCAGCCTGTGGCTCACAGCGCTTGAGGTCCTTCCCTTGTCTTCAGTTAAACATCAGCGTCAGTAATGGGATCCAAAGACTCTGTGGACTCAAGCCTTGCTGGCCTCCCCTTTTGTGTTCTTTGCCTTCTGAACTCTTGTACATCCTCTGGCTCTCAGCTCAGCCTCAAGTCCTTGGGACAGCCCTCCCCAGCCCTGGGCTCGGTCAGATTCCTGGGTTGCATGGGCTCAGACAGCTGCGTTCCTTTCCCCTGGAGCATTGCCCTCCTGGCACCCTGTCCTCACGTGGGAGGGAACATAGGTAAATCCACACCAGGAGAGGCCGTGTCTGTTGCGGTCATCAGCACTCAACCTAGTGCCTGGTCCACAGGAGGAGCTTAATCTGTATTCATAGACTAATGGTAGGTTTTGATCCAGAAAGGGAGGAGCATTCCAGAAAAAGTAGGACTCCCACAAGACAAGTGAGTTCCCACCCCGAGGTACATTAGCTGTGGTTGGATGACAAGATGGTAGGCAGATTGTGGCAGGTGACATTTGGGTGGTGCTGTTGTGTTTACACAGCACTTTCACGTGACTTTACTGCATTTAATTTTGTTCCATCCTTGTGTTGTCACTGTGTCGTGGACTTTGGGGAAGGCTGTTTGACTCATTGAGGCCGAGTGCAGCTAGAAAAGGGCAGAATGAAGGGAAGAGTCCTGACCCCCAGTCCAGGGCTTGTTCCACTGGGACAGTTGCCTGCCCGGTTGATAATATGATCTTCGGAAGGCTCCTTTCAGCCCTGAAAAACATTGAGAAGGAATCCTAACTTGCCCTTCAATAGTAGCCTACCCCACCTGCAGCTTTGGTGTTTTTCAGTTGTTTCTTTTTTAAGTTCTAAAACTCACAATATTAGAAAATGAATCTTTCCTTTAAAATGATAGGTTTCATGTAACACTCTGATAAAACGTGCGTGGTAAAATGAAACAAGTATGGATTATGCTATTTTAAAAATAAGACATAGTCACAAAATCCTCTCAGTGTTGGGCAAGGAGCAGTTTCCTGTGATGTTTACGGACACTCAGCTTACCAGAGCCCTGGGCTGGCACATGGCCAGCCCCTGGGGCGCGTGCGAATAGCTTCAGCAGGTTGCACGAGAGGGCTACCTTTCAGCATCCCATGGTCGTGACTTTTGAGGTTAAAACCCTCCACTTGGTGGGTCTCTGCCAAAGTGACACTGATCTTCTAGTTGTTTTGGTTATAATACTTTAAGTGGAAGGACTGTAGTTTCTTAACCGAGCAGAACTAATACCCAGAATACAAAAATATAGGAAGTCTTTTGGCCCCATCAGTTCAGAGTTTTCTTAGGAGGGTACTTCTCAGAATGTTTTCCCCTATATTTGATGAAAAAGAAACAACCACCCAACCTATGATGATGCAACAGCTGATGCCATGTAAGCCCTCTCCTCTTTCTCTCGGCTGTGCTGACCTTATAGAAATCTCTAGTTTCCTAGTGCTCCACATGATTCAAACCATTGATGACCTAACAGAATTTGGCCTGTGTGTTTGTCCTTCTCTTTGCGTAGTGCTTAGTGTGTTCGTTCGGACTAATGCACAGTATTTTGCTTTATTCCTGAGCCCGTCCACTTCTCAGGAGTGAGCACGCGTTGCCTGTGTTGAAGGCTTCAGGCTTCCAGAGCCTGTCCCCTGCTCTGCCCGGAAAACGTGGTCCTGGTGCCTCCTCACAGCCAGGGGGCTCTTAGGACCCCGGGATCCCCGCCCAGGTGAGCAGCCCCAGCCCCGCTGTCACCTCACCTATGGACCAGGGCACAGGAAGAGGCCGTGCAGTGGGGCTGGGCAAGGGACGGGCCAGAGGGAGAAAGCCTGCCAGGCCTCAGCTCCTCCCCTGTGAGCACCCCACCCCCCACCCTTGACTGGAATTCCCCGAAAGCCACACTCACCTTTTCAAAGCTGCACAGCTCAGGAAGGTGTGAGAACTAACCCGACACCCCAGAAGTGCCTGTGAGAGCCTGCTCGGCCAGCCCCGGGCTCGCTGCCCTCCACCTCACCTGCCATCTCTCTTCACCCCTGTTTCTTCTGTCCCCTGTTAACTCACCGTAACACAGCACTGATGCAGATGAAAGTTCAGTTACAATTCGTATTTTAACCCTATGTGGTTGCTGTTTTTTTAGCCAAGTCAGTTTTACTGTTTGGTGTCTTTCCTCCCTCCCTCTGCCACCCAAGATGCCCACGTTAAATGGCCATTAGGTTCTCTTAGCTGAGGGGTGAGCGACGCTGAGGTGGAGGCCGCGAGGTGACAGAGTGGGAGGGGAGCTGGTGGGGGACATGGGGAGGGGAGCTGTTGGGGGGGCCCACAGGGGAAGGGGAAGGCCGGGCCGTCCTGCGCCCAGAGCGCTGGGAGCCAGGAGGGAACCAGAGGCCGCGGCCGTGAACTTCCAGGAGGGCCCCGGGGCGGCCGGGAGGGACGGCAGGCCCCAGTCCCGTGGTTTCCGGCTCTTAAGTGTCTTCTGGTTTTGTTTTCAGACTTATTTTTTCTTTTTCGGTTTCCTGTTTGAATTCTTTCAGCTTAAGTACACTGTAGAGGATGGAAAAAATGTCTAAGTACTGTTTTACCACAGAAAATGATGGCGTTTTCTGTCCTGGTTCTGGTCAGTGGTCCCCTCTGCCGCGCGGGGTCTGGGCGTTCCTAGATGAGATTTTGGTTTCCGTTATTTTCAGCTCTGCTTTCAGGAGGTTCCAGGATAATGACTCAAGTCTGTCGTTACTACTTAGTATTACTTTTTCGGACCTATGGGTCGGGGTTTCCAGATCCTTTCATCTTGATGGTTGGGTGGGGCGGGGGTGGGCCCACTTAGAACACCTGCCACAGAACAGCAATGCCCGGTGTCTCCTGGTGGCCTTATTTCTGCCACGCCCCAAGTGGTTCAGTCTAAGAGGATTAAAAAGAAATTGCATGTTTTTGTGTCTCCTGAAGGAAATTAAAGAGGATCACATCCACAATTCCTGGCAGCCCTTCACCCATTGTCTTCCTGCCTCCTGCCCGCTGCACCTCCTCAAGACTGTTGTTGCCCAGCCACCCCCAGGCCCGCTTGCCCCTTGCCCTGCTTTCTGTCCCCTCTTTCTGCCACATGGAATGGCTGGATCCTGGTGAAGGAAACGTCCCTCCCTTCTCTCTCCTCCGTGCCGGGACCCCGTGAGGCGGGGGCTTCGCAGCAGGGCCATGGCAGAACTGCTGAAGGGGCCCCAGCGAACGTGCCAACGTGGCAGGGTTGCCCCCTCTCCGCAGGATTTGAGGAATGAGACCTGACTTGGAGGATGGGTGGTAAAAGTTGTGATCATGGCACTGTTCTGCTGGGTGCCCTGTGGCACCGCTTTCTTCCCTGTCTGTTGTAATTAATCCAGCCAGTTAGTTGCACATGCAGGAGGAAACTGTTAAATCTCTGTCGGTAAAGCCTTGCTTCCACCAGCTGCACCAAAGCTGAGCTCAAGGTTTATTTGACTCCACACTTCAGAGGCAGGATAGGCAAGTGATCAGCTGTGCATCTTCTAGCCTGGCATTGCCCAGCCTTGACATGCAGCTCTGACAGGTAGCGGCCAGTCTCTCTGGACAGTGACTCAGCTCCCTCCCCCACCATGCCCTCGCCTGCAGACCTATGGGAACCAGCATCATGGCAATAAAATGACAGTCAGCACTGCCTGGGATCCTCAGTGTGCCAAGTGTAGGGCCAGGCCTCTCCCACCCCCCACCTTGCTCCCCAGCACCTGTGAGGCCCCTCCTGGGATGCAGGTCCACCCAGGGACCAGGCCTGTCGTGGGCTGGGGGTCGGGGGTGAAGGCTGGTGCATGCTGGCCCCACGCCAGGGCCTGTGAACCATGCTGCCATTCACACCACCTGGTGTCCTGCACCAGTGTGGCTGGGAGAGTTCCTGAAAAAGGCTTAGCAGGGGCTGGCACCCAGCAGGAGCTCACACTGTAGCTGGTGTTCAGTGAAGCCCCTTGTTTTCCCCTCTCATTCGAGGAGCCCCACTCCTGATAACACCTTATCAGTGAGTCAGGGCCGCCTGGCCGCTGGGACGGAAGCAGTAGGCGTCCCCCACCCCCACCCCGCTACCTCCAAGACTCCCCCCTCCAATCTGCTCCCTCCCGCCCATGCCAGCCCTTCCCTTCCTGGCTTGAGTTACTTGGCCCAGGAACAGGGAGCATGAGGTAGAGGGAGGCCGGGGGTACAGGCAGCGTGCCAGGCGTGTGGCGGGAAGGGGTGCTGCGCCCCCACGTCATTTCTGATGAGATGAGCACATCACTGTTTCCTGTGGCGAGTGGGGCTTGATTTTTTTTTAATTTAATTTATTTTGTGTAATCGAACCAAAACCACATACAAACATGAACATTCTTAACATATAAGCATTCCGTGTATGGTATATAATCAGTGGCTGACAATATCATCACATAGTAGTATATTCATCACCATGATCATTTTTTAGAACATTTACATCACTCCAGAAAAAGAAATGAAAAGAAAAAGAAAAACTCACACATACTATACCCTTTACCCCTCTATCTCATTGACCACTAGTATTTCCATCTACTCAATAGATTTTAACCTTTGTTCCCCCTGTTTTTTTTTTTCTATACTCCTTACTACTCCCTGTCACTGTTCACTAGTATTTCAGGCTTCTCAATTTATTTTAACATTTGTTCCCCCTATTATTTATTTATTTTTAATCCTTATTTTTTACTCATCTGTTAATATTGTTGGTAAAAAGGAGTATCAGACACAAGGTTTTCACAATCACATAGTCATATTGCAAAAGCTATATCCTTATACAATCGTCTTCAAGAAACATGGCTATTGGAGCACAGCTCTACAGTTTCAGGCACTTCCCTCTGGCCTCTCTAATGCATCTTAAACTAAAAAGGGGATATCTATAAAATGCATAAAAATAACCTCCAAGATAACCTCTTGACTCTGTATGAAATCTCTCAGTCACACTTTATTTTGTCTCATTTCTCTCTTCCCCCTTTCAGTTGAGAAGGTTTTCCCAATCCCTTGATGCCGAGTCCCAGCTCGTTCTAGGATTTCTGTCCCACATAGCAGTAAGGGAGAGTTACACCCCTGGGAGTCACATCCCACGTAGCCAGGGAGGCTTACACCCCTGGGAGTCATGTCCCACGTAGCCAGGGAGGCTTACACCCCTGGGAGTCATGTCCCACGTAGCCAGGGAGGCTTACACCCCTGGGAGTCATGTCCCACGTAGCCAGGGAGAGTTACACCCCTGGGAGTCATGTCCTGCGTACCCCCAGTAGGTCTCGATGTATCCAGAGAATGGGCACATGATCAGTCAGGTGCTCTCGTCCAGGACTTTGACACATGAACCAGCTTGTCAGTTTCAAAGACTGGAATGCAGTCATCTCAATAAAACAGAAAACGACAAGTGCTGAAGAGGATGTGAAGAAAGAGGCACACTTACCCACTGTTTGTGGGCATGTAAAATGGTGCAACTGCTGTGGAAGGCAATATAGGATTGCCATATGACCCGGCAATACCATTGCTGGGTATCTACTCGAAGACCTGAGGGCAAGGACACAAACGGACGTTTGCACACCAGTGTTTAAAGTGGCATTATTTACAATTGCTGTAATGTAATTGTAATTATATTCAGCATCAGTCTCAATGAAAGTGAATTTTAACTGTAAAGACAGTATAGCTTTACCTTTTCTAAAAACCCTACTCTGTTTCTAAGGGGGA
>PVIY010030554.1:0-30840 GCA_004026745.1 Myrmecophaga tridactyla | reverse complement strand
TTCAGGATCTTGAATATATCATACCACTGCCTTCTCGCCTCCAGGGTGCTAGTTAAGTAGTCTGAACTCAGTCTTATTTGGTTTACCTTGTATGTAGTAGATTGTTTTTCTCTTGCCACTTTCAGGATTTTCTGCTTCTCTTCAACATTTGACAGACGATTGGAATATGCCTTGGGGAAGGCCTATTTGAATTTATTCTGTTTGGAGTTCGTTGGGCTTCTTTGACTTGTATATTTATGACTTTTATGAGGGTTGGGAAGCTTCCCCCCATTATCTCCTCAACTACTCTTCCTAGCCCTTTACTCCTCTCTTCTCCTTCTGGACACCAGTGATTCTTATATTTGTGCTCTTTGTTTTGTCTATCATTTCCCTGAGTTCCCATTCAATTTTTTTCCATCTTTTTTGCCATTTGTTGTTTTGAGTCTTTGAAGTCAATTATCCTGTTCCCTATATCAGTTATTTTTTCTTCTGTCTCTTCAAATCTGATGTTGTGTGCCTTTAGTATGTTTTTTATTTGGTCAACAAGGTCTTTAATCTCTGTGATATCCACTATTTTTCTATTCATTCTTTCAAATTCCTCTTTATGCTCTTCTGTCTTCTTGATCTCCTCTATGTCATTTGCTATCCCTCTTATTTTATTAAGTAGAGTTGTATGAACATCTTCAATTAGTTTTTCAAGTGTCTGTGTCTCCTCTGGTATTTTAATTTGGTCATTAGGCAGGGCTATATCTGTCTGCATTGTGATATGCTTAGTGATCTTCTGCTGTCTTCATGGCATGTAAATACCTTGATTGATTTACTTTTAGAGTTGATTTCTTTCAGTAGTCTAAGGCCTTGTGTTTGCGGGATGGTTGTACAGCAGGGAGCAGGGCACAGGGTGGGCACTCAGTGTAGTGATTTGTTTAAGGGCAGGTATAGGTGCAGGTTGGGGGTGTTATGCTGATGCTTATGAATGTGGGCACCCAGCAGCCAAGGAGGATGTAGCTGTGTGGGTGCTCCAGTCTGGGGGCATAACCCTGGTGTGCACTGGGTCTAAGGTATGGGGCTCTTTGTGTGCATATGTAGACCTGTGGCAGCAGGTTGGCATTATGCCTTCATGGATTGGGGGCAGATGTGACCTGGCTGTGCAGTTTGGCACTTTCTTAGAGCTGGGAAGTGTGGCTGAGGGCTGCATGCGTGCACGGTTCTAGGACTGCTGTAAAGTGTGTTTTTCAGAACTGAATAACATGATTGGGGGCCCGTGCGCATGCATGGGCCTGGGAGTGCTGTAAACAGATGTGCAGAGCTCAGAAAAGGTGGAGTGAGGCTGTGTGATACTATGGGCAGGGGCCAGGGGTAGCCCAGGCATGGAGGTTAGTGTCCGCAGCCTTTATGTGCTGGCAACAGCCTGCAGGGTACAGGGAAGGGAAGGTAGTGCCTGGGAGGGGTGCTGGAGAGGTGGGTTGGGCTGCACTTGGGGTGGGGGTGGGTGGCAGGCACGTGCACTGGGGGCTCTTGAGGTGGGGTGCCTGGAGCATAGGGAATGGGAGCAGGTGACAGGGTTTGGGTGCACAGGGTGTACTGTGAGTCGCTGGTCACGGGGCTGTGCTGGTGAGGGTAGTGTGCCCAAGGAATGGGGCTTGGCTTACTTCCTATTCCCGGGCTCCCGTCCTTGCACTCCCATGGACTCTGCATCAGACTCTAGCTTTCTGCCTCTCAGTTACTCAGCTTCTGCAACCAGGGCTGCCCCATGTGATACAGAAGGCTCCCCCAGGCCAGCTGCACTCCCAAATCGCCACCTCAGTCACCCTTCTGTCCCTTCTTTGACTTTTCTGTGGAGCAGGGCTAATCTCAAGCTACTCTATTCAGCCATCTTCCCTGAAGTCCACTCCCCATCTTTCAATTCTTAAAATTGCTTTTTCTCTTAAAAAGCTTAGTTTATTTTCAGTGTGTCCTTTCATGTTAATGCCATGATATTCTAAAGGTCAATCTCTATCATGGACTCACTTTCTTTGGATCTTGTTGTGCAGTTTGGTATTTTCATCTACCAGATTAGTTAAACATGTACAAAACAATTGATAGGAAAATTCACAAGCAAGAGTTTGATCCAGAGAACCCAATAAGATGTGTGCTTGTTTGAAAGGATGTATGTACCCTAGAAAAGCTATGTTTTAATCAAAATCCCATTTTGTAAAGGCAGAATAATCCCTATTCAATACTGTATGTTTGAATCTGTAATTAGACCATCTCCCTGAAGATGTAACCCAAGCAAGAGTGGTTGTTAGGCTGGACTAGGGGAGACGTGTTTCCACCCATTTGGGTGGGTCTTGACTAGTTTATGTGAATCCTATAGAAGAGGAAACATTTTGGAGAAAGTGAAAGATTTCTGAGAGAGCAGAACGACATAGCCACTTGAAGCACAGAACCCACCAGCCAGCAGCCTAAGGAAATGAAGAAGGAAAACACCTCCTGGGGAGCTTCATGAAAGGAAGCCAGGAGAGAAAGCTAGCAGATGATGCCATGTTCGCCATGTGCCCTTCCAGATGAGAGAGAAATCCTGACCTTGTTCGCCATGTGTCTTCTTACTTGAGAGAGAGAGAGACCCTGAACTTCAGCGGCCTTCTTGAACCAAGGCATCTTTCCATGGATGCCTTTGATTGGACATTTCTACAGACTTGCTTTAATTAGGACATTATCTCGGCTTTAGAACTGTAAACTAGCAACTTATTAAATTCCCCTTTTTAAAAGCCATCCCATTTCTGGTATATTGCATTCCAGCAAAGAAACTAGAATGATGCTTGGAGAAATGTATGGAAAATTCTTCATATTACGGTAAGAAAAATGCTACACAGGAATTTAACCAGCAGAGTTATTGCAAGAAAAGAGGAATTACCATTATCCCTATGAAATTCTCAGTTGAATATCCAAAGAATGTTATTATCAGGTAATTTACAGTAATGCTTACAGTTTGAAAAAATAATTTTCCCAATGGTTTATGATAAAATATCTGGAGATACTAATTTTTAGAAGGAAAATTTTAATTTAGAAATTAGTACTAAATTTTAGTATTTAATAACTCCAGAGGTTTTCAGTATTGTTTTAGCAGATTTGTTTCTTTTGCAATAGCAAAAACACCACAGTTCTAATTTACAGATCATTTCAAGGAATGCCTTAAGTCACAATCCTATTTAACAGCTGTTATTATGCTTTTGTGAAACATTCAAGCATTATTTCTGGAAATCTTTTCTGACTGGCACTATGCACCTTTAATTCTTACCTTCATTACAGTCACACTGTTGAAATCACTGGTTTCCTTTTAGGCCTAATTATGCCAAACTGTAAAAGAAGCACTAATCTTAATCATCCCTGTTCCTCTTCTTAGCCCAGGGCACAGATGTTTGGATGGAAGAATGGATGGATATGGATAGATGGTTGAATGGATGGTTGATGGATGGGTGAATGCATTACCACATAAATGAAATAATTTTTGCGGGAGCTGGATTCTCCCTTTGCAATTTCCTTGAAATTGCTCTACTAATTCTAGATAAAATAAGATCTACATTGTATCATCCTTCCTGCAAGGCACAATAGAGTCCTTAGAAAACTGCAGTGAAAATACCAACATTTCTATCATTTATTTATTGTTGTTCTCTGTAGAATTCCCAAAGAGTACACCTCATCTTGGAAGTAAAGATGTCACCAGAGGCCTATAATGAATCTTTTGAAAGGCATGCCGTCAAAATCAAGAAAAGACAGATCTCTGAAAGGCAGTGTTAGACCGTGGGACTTTAGAACAATTTTTTTAAAAGAATTGTTTTGTAAAATTGCATGAGTTTACTAGCAAAAATGAGATGAATATAGCTAAACATACTCCTACACTTAATGTTCATGAGCATCTTGCCTGAGATATGAGACCATACAAGGAAGATATTTCTCCTGCTTCTGGCAACCACCTTTCTGTGGGTGTCCCTGATTGCTGGAAAAGGGTGCAATTCCAGCTCATTAAGTTGCCCCACACTACTTCACAACTCCATCTCTCTACTTGCATTTTATCAATAGATGATTTGGAAACATAATGTTTACTTCATAAGCAGAGACTCCTTTCAGATGTTCTAATTAACCACTCCCAATGTCCTGATAAGCCTAGGGAAGACAATACCTAGTTTAGCTTTTTTTTTTTAAGATTAATGTATATATATATATTTTGAATGCTCTAATTTACCTAAGTTGACTGTTCCTTTTACCCAAACCCTGCCTCCCAGAACTTTCTTGCCTACTCCTCTCAAAATTTTTCTGGCTCAGATTCTACTTGCTCAAGACATTCCCCTCTCTTCCCTTGAGAGAAGCTAACCTGAGAGCACAGATTAATAAATTGCACTGATCTGGTATAATCTGCAATTTTTGTGTGTTTGTGTGGAGGTGCATGGTCTGGGAATCAAAATCAGGTCTCCCACATGAAAGGTGAGCATTCTACCACTGAACGTCCTGTGTACCCTATAATCTGCATTTTAATGAGAGATTTCTAGAAGTAGAAGTGGTGCCTAAATCCCCATCAATATGCTGGGTAAGGGGACTCCAAGAATCATATCCCTAGACTGTTAGATGGCTGATTAGTGTACCTCTTTTCAAAGAAAAGTTGTTAAAATTTATTTTTAGTGCCCAATATAAGTAGCTGTTTTGCTCTTTTGTGATTATAGAAATAGTATATGCTTTTCTTAAAAAAAAAAAAACTTTTAGCCCATACGAAAAGTCCAGAGGCAAAAAAAAAAAAAATTTAATCACCTGGAAGCCAGCTATCCAGAGATAAGCCATTAACATTTTGTCAATATCCTTTTGTACACCTCTCTATGCATATGTACACGTATGTCCATGTAATTTTATGTAATTTTATGTAATTGGGATCATTTTATATGTGATGTGTTTAGTTGTGGACACATTTTAACAGGCCTTTTCTTTTTCTTTTTGGCAAGGAAGTGTTGCCTCTTCCCCTACTGCGAGGAAACCAATGTTAATAGCCTAGGGTAGGTCCCTCCATTTCTCTCTCCATGTTCATATACTCAAAGGTAAACATTCATACACATATATGGGGGTTGGTGCATGGTATCTTAGTGTTTTTGTATGAGAATGTTCCTCTTTCTCCCACTTTCCACCTGCAGAATGCCTGTCAAACTCTCATGAAACACCTTGAACCCATCATTAGCCAGAGTCCTAATGGCACTTTGGAGGAGTAAGAAAGTACCAGGCATGGCTGGAGACTGCAGAGCTCCTGTTCCAAGGTCTACATGTCCCATACAGTTTCCTTCTTCTCACCTGTGCAGGGCAAGGCAGGGCAGGGCAGGACTTCTCCATCTTCAATGAGCCGACAGATTACCTGGACAGGTAGTTAAATTGCGGGGAGCCTGAGACCATATTACTATCAAGCCCGATGCCTGTGCTGCTGAATACACTTTGGTTAGTGAGAGCAAAGGAGTCAGGATAGATACACATCAGCAACACACCCTGCAACCAGATCTTGTTGAACAGAGCTCTTTGATTCACACCTGGAGAAGTAGCTCACAGGTGTTAAATGCTTATCTTATTTAAATACAGCTTTATGCGCATCTGGTAATTAGCAAAGGAAGGTAGAGCCCACGCTTTCTAGTTTACTTTTAGAAATTTAAGGAGAAAAAAACAATAAATCGAAAGGAAGTATATGTATGAGCTGTTACAGCGGATCAGGTTTGGAAAAAGATCTTTGGTAAAGGCTACTATTTTTGCCATTTTTCTAAGCACATATTTCAGATACTCATGAAGAAAACTAGATAGGTATTTCCTGGGTGGTCATTCTTGTTCTTCTTTCGGGAATACAGGTTTTGATAGTAGAACACGACTTTAATAAAAATTTGAGAGAATGGAGTTTATGCAAAGCCATGTGAGTGTTTAATTAGTGCTGACCATGACTTTGAAATTTCTTAAGAAACCCTAGGGACACTGATGGGTGAGACAGTGGCAGCAGCGTGAGTGATCTACCAAAGCGAACTCTTTCACTGGTTCCTGTGAAACTTTAAAAAATACATATATAGTTTAACTAGCTGTAGTTGTACTCTAGACCCAGTGCCCCCATATGGAATATGGAGCTCCTTTGTCAGATTTTGCATTTAAACTTCCACCAGATTTTTACCTTCATTGCTTTATCAGATATTCTTTAGACAGATCCACAAAAAAAGTGATTTTGTCTCCTCAATGGAAGTCAGAAATTACATTTCTTGACCATGTGTAAGAACCCACTTGTTCATTCAGCAGAATAATATTTCCAACAATAAGGAAAATTATGACAGCTATAAAATGGTTATTCACTCATGTTTCTCTTCTTTTGTACAATTACGTATTTGTCCTTTTCTCTTTTTCATGTTACTGAATTTTTCACTGAAAACATTAGTCCCTCTGCCACTGGATATTTTAAGTAAAGGTATGTAATACCATCCTAAAATTATCCCCTTTTGGAATAGGAGAAAAGGCTTAGAAAAACTGTGCTCAATTATTTACATTTTAATATTAGATCCATTGTTATGTGCTTTACTCCATTTTCACAGAAAGGTCTTCATGAGGGACAGAAATGTCTATTTATCAGTTGTATTATGCCAGGAAGAGAGACACATTTGAAATGAGTACCATAATTTCCTAAATTTGCTATTTTATTACATATGATCCAGCCACAGGTTTACAAGTTTGCTTGAACAATCCTGTGCACAGCGTGGACAATTCAGCATAGAAGGATTTTTGCAAAGTTTTTAGTGTTGGGCAGCATGGATTTAGCACTAAGGCCTTTTGGTCTTAGAATTTAATAGTGTATTCTTATGCAACTTTTGCTGCCTCGGAGTATTTCTTGCTGTCCAAAAAATGTTGCTCCACCTTCTGCCACCCATAGTCCTTTTAGTTGTTAGAAAGTATGAACCAAGCCAGAGACAACCAAAGAGCACCCAAACAAATAGTGTGGGGAATTGAGCAAGATACTGCATCAGATAAGGGCATTTGTTCAAGCAGGCAACAGAAAGATCCCTCCAGAAATAACAAAAACTAACCCTGCTCTTACCATGGGCTTTTTGGAGAGTGATATGATTTTCTTGGTAATATCTATAAAAATATCTCTGTCCTGTGATGGTGGATGGGAACTTGTTTGAATGAGGAGGCCACCTCTGGTGTCAATCACCGAAAAGAAATAACATAACCTCAAGCAGTAAACTGGAATGGAAGGTGCTCAGTCTCTGTTAGTTTCACGTGCCCAGATCATGGAAGGCACAGATCCCTTGCTGGTGGTTACAAATGACAATGACCATTATGAGGTGGTAGATCAAAAGCCAGGAAGAAAAGCATCCAAGCATTGGGCCTGCAAAAGAAGAGAAGTAAAATTAGTTCTAAACAAGATCGATGAAATTATGTCCTTTTGATATCCTCTTGTTACCTCCTGTGATGGTTAAGTTCACATGTCACCTCAGCCAGGTTATTCTGCCCCATTGTTTAGTCAAGTAAGCAAGCACTGCCTGATTGTTACTATGAGGAAGTTTTGTGGATTTAAATAATCAGTAAGTTGATTGTATCTATGGTCGATCACATCTGCAATCAACTGAGGAGATTGCTTCAACAGTGAGAGAGGACTCATCCAATCGATTGAAGGCCTTAAGAGGAAAATTGATGATTTCAGCAGTCAGAAGGGAGAATTTGCATCTCATCTTCAGCCAACCAGCTTCTCCTGGGCAATTCATCAAAAACCTTCATTGGTGTTTTCCAGCTTGCGGCCTGCTCCATGGAATTTGGACTTGCCACCCCCATAGTTATGTGAGCCAATTCCCATAAAAAATATCACAATATTTATATTATATATATATTATATAGATCTTGTCAGTTATATTTCCCTAGAGAACCTTCACTAATACATCTGCTATCATTTATCCAAATCTTACATGAACATTCTAGCTTTGTTCAGCTGGGCTATGGGAAATCAAGCTGAGTCCTCTATCCAGTGTCAGAACAAAAGGGAAAATAGCCTCCCTTAGACCAAGGTGGTAAATGAGTGAAGAATCAGACATAGACCCCAAAGAGAAGGTAAATCTAAAGCCAAAGCCATATGGTCAATCCCTGGAGTTCTGTGTTTTATTTTTACTAAGAAAGGTGAAATTTCCTCACAGCAATAAGCAAAAATAGGCAGCTGCTTTAGCACACAGTGGAAAATGCCACAGAAGACAGGCAATGGACTGAAGTGGAGGCCTAGACCAGTAGCAAGAGGGAGGTTCCAGACAAATGACTCTAAGTTAGAAAGGGCATAGAAGATGGTGAGGGATGGACAGTAAAGGAGAGATGGAGATATACACAGATAAACAGAAACTGAGAGCTTTCATCAACAAGAGACCTGCCCTACAAGAAATTCTAAAAGGAGTTATGCAGAAATGGGATGGCTTTTAAAAAGGGGAATTTAATAAATTGCTAGTTACAGACTAAGGCTGAGAAAATGTCTCAATTAAAACAAGTCTACAGAAATGTCCAATCAACGGCATCCAGTGAAAGATAACTTGGTTCAAGAAGGCTGATGAAGTTCAGGGTCTCTCTCTCAAGTAAGAAGGCACATGGCGAACAGGGTCAGGGTTTCTCTCTCATCTGGAAAGACATATGGTGAACATAGCATCATCTACTAGCTTTCTCTCCTGGCTTCCTTTCACAAAGCTCCCCAGGAGGCATTTTCCTTCTGCGTTTCCAAAGGCCACTGTTTGATGGACTCTCTGTTTCTCATGACTATGTCATTCTGCTCTTTCTGAATCTCCAGCTTTTCCAAAATGTTTCCTCTTTTATAGGATTCCCATAAACTAATCAAGGCCCGCCCGAATGGGTAAATACATGTCTCCACCTAATCCAGTTTAAAAACCACTCTTGATTGAGTCATATCTCCAGGGAGATGATCTAATTATAGTCTCAAACATGCAGTACTGAATAGGGATTAGAAGAAACGTCTACCTTTACAAAATGGGATTAGGATTAAAACATGGCTTTTCTAGGGTACGTACATCCTTTCAAACCAGCACAGTGAGAAGGCAGTAGTATGATATCTTTGAGGTACTGAAAGAGGAAAACTACTGGTCAAAAATTCTTTATCTGGCAAAAATGTACTTCAAAAATGAGGAAGAGCTTAAAATATTCACAGATAAACAGAAACTGAGAGATTTCATCAACAAGAGACCTGCCCTACAAGAAATTCTAAAAGGAGTTATGCAGGCTGATAGGAAAAGACAGGACAGAGAGGCTTGGAGTAGGGTGAATAAATGAAGAGTATCAGTAAGGGTAACTAAAAGGGTAAAAAAAAAGAGAGCGAGACATATAAAACCAAAGGATAAAATGGCTGGAGGACTGCATTTAAAGTAATAACATTGAATGTTAATTGGTTAAATTGAAAGACACAGATTGGCAGAATGAATAAAAAGTTATGGTACATGTATAGCTGCTTACAAGAGACTAACTTTATACCCAAAGATATTAGGTTGAAAATGAAAGGTTGGAAAAAGATATTCCACACAAACAGTAACCAAAAAAAGGGCTGGGATAGCTATACCAATACCAGACAAAATAGATTTTAAATGTAAAACTATTATAGGAAACCAAGGACACTATACATTAATAAAAAGGGCAATCCACCAAGAAGAAATAACAATCATAAATATATATGCACTTAAATATGGTGCTCCAAAATACATGAGGCAAGCACTGGAAAAACTGAAAGGAGAAATAGACAATATCTCTACAATAATAGTTAGAGACGTTGATACACCACTCATCAATAGATAGAACATCTAGTCAGAGTATCAATAATGAAACAGAATTTGAATAATATGACAGATGAACTAAATCTAACAGACATATATAAAACATTAAACCTCAGAAAAGTATGGTATACATTCTTCTCCAGTGCACATGGACCATTCTCCAGAAAAGACCACACAAAGCAACTCTTTGCATTTTAATAAATTAAAAATGACTGAAATTATATAAAGCACTTTCTCTGACCATAATAGAATGAAACTGGAAATCAATAACAGGAAGAAAACTGAAAAATTCTCAAATATGTGGAAGCTAATCAAGACACTCTTAAACAATCATGGGTCAAAGAAGAAATTACAAAGGAATTCAGTAAATATCTTGAAACAAATGAAAATGAGAACACAACATATCAAAATTTATGAGATGCAGTGAAGGTAGTTCTTAGAGGGAAATTTACAGCCCTAAATGCTTACATTAAAAAATAAGAAAGCGCTAAAATCAAAGACCTAACTGCACACCTGGTGGAACTAGAAAAAGAATGACAAACTAAACCCAAAGCAAGCAGAAGGAAAGAAATGACAGAGAATAGAGCAGAAATAAATGAAAAGGAGAATTACAAAAAAAAAAAAATAGAAAGAATTAATAAAACCAAAAGTTTATTAATTTGCAAAGATCAGTAAAATTGACAAATCCTTAACTAGACTGACAAAGAAAAAGAGAGAGAAGATACAAATAAATAAAACCAGAAACGGGATGGGGGACTGAACTATTGACCCTACAGGAATAAAAAGGATTGTAAGAGGATACTATGAACCACTGTATGCTAATAAATTAGATAACCTAGATGAAATGGACAAATTCCTAGAAACACACAAACAAGCTACACTGAATTTGAAGTAGAAGATCTCAACAGATCAATTACAAGTTAATAGAGTGACTCAGTCATAAAAAACCTCCCAAGAAAGAAACTCCCAGGACCAGATGGTGTCACAGGTGAATTCTACCAATAATTCCAAGAAGAATTCAAACCAATTGTACTCAAACTCTTGCAAAAAATTGAAGAGGAGGGAACACTACTTAACTCACTCTATGAGGCCAACATCACCCTAATACCAAAGCCAGATAAAGCTATTACCAGAAAAGAAAAACACAGACCAATTTCTCTTATGAATATAGATGCAAAAATTCTCAACAAAATACTTGCAACTCAAATCCAACAGCATATTAAAAGAATTCTACACCCTGATCAAGTGGATTTTATCCCAAGTATTCAACAGTGGTTCAACAAGAAAATTAATTAATGTAATATACCACATTAACAAATTGAAGGAGGAAAAAACACATGATCATTTCAATTGATGCAGAAAAGGCATTTGACAAAATGCAACACCCTTTCTTGATAAAAAGCACTGCAAAAAATAGGAATAGAAACAAACTTCCTCAACGTGACAAGGAGTACATATGAAAAATTCACAGTTAATATCTCTTTTATTTCATTTCTTGGCCCTCATCTTTTACTCCTGTTTTAATGATTTGATCATTCTACTGTATTTGTGTCTACACAAATAGACTCATTTCTGCAAATAGACTCATTTGAGGCTCATTTGAGAAATATAGAAGTGAAATTTAATGAAATGCATATTTTTGACACAAATTTTCCATGAATTAAGTTTCTCAGCAGATGGAAAAAACATCATCACAACAACCTCTGCCATGCCTGAAGAGGACCATTATTAAGTCAGTTTTTATTTTCCTCTTCTCGAGAATAATCGATTGTTTAACTCTTCTTTATGTTTCAAAACAATCCAAAATTTATAGAAAAATTGCAAATGCAATACAAAGAACTTTATTTTCCTTGAAATATTTGAAAATAAATTGCTGATCTGATGCCCACCACCTGCTAGCACTTTAGTGTTTGGCCCTACATAACCACAATACAACCCATCAAAACCTGGAAATTAATCTCGATACCTTACTATTATCTAATCCTCAGACCCCATTCAAGATTTGCCAGTTGTTCTAGTTATGTCTTTTATGGCAAAAAGATCCAGCTCAGAAACTCAGTTTGCATTTTATTGTCCTGTCTCTGTGGTGTCCAGTCTCAGCCTTGTCCTCCGTCTCTCATAGACACCCATGATCTTGACACTTCTGAAGGTTATGGCCAGTTACTTTGTGAAATGTCTCTAATTCTGAGTTAGGCTGTTGTGTCCCTATGGTTGTGCCTCTTTGCTGGAGCATTACAGAAACTGAGTCTCTGTCCCTTCTGTTGCATCCTATTAGGTGGTGCATGAGCCCAGCGTGTCCCACTTGATCAATATAGTGTCGATTGGCTTCTCCAGGGTGAAGTTTTTTTTTTCTCTTGGTAATTAATAAGTATTCTGTGAGGATATTTTGAAGTCATGCTGTAAATATGTTGTTCCTCATAAAATTTTCTTGTTGCTCATTTGTTTCTAACAGTATGAGCTCAGGGTTTCCTGTTTCATTCAGTGGGTGGTCATTTGTTACTCTCATTACTTATTTAGTATTATTTATTATCATTATTTGTTTTGATGCTCGGATTATCCCAATGGTTGATTTCAGTGAGAAAAGTAAAAATGAGCCTGGAATGTCTAATCATGCTGGAAAGCAGGGTAGTGCTCACAGACTGACGGGACAGGACAAAAGGACCCACAAGACTGTTTTTGAGTTGGTATTTGTGCTGGTTTGAAATGATGCATGTACCCTAGAAAAGCCATGTTTTAATCCTAATCCCATTTTGTAAAGGCAGCTGTCACTTCTAATCCCTATTCAGTACTGTATGTTTGAAACTGTATATTTGAAACTGTAATGAGATCATCTCCTTGGTTGATGTGATTTAGTCAAGAGTGGCTGTTAAACTGGATTAGGTAGAGGCATGTCTCCACCCGTTTGGGTGGGTCTTGATTAGTTTCTGGAGTCCTATAAAAGAGGAAACATTTTGGAGAATGAGAGAGAATCAGAGAGGGCCAGAGAAGAACAACATAACCACGAGCGCCCACCAGCCAGCAACCTTTGGAGATGAAGAAGGAGACCACCTCCCAGGGAGCTTCATGAAACAGGAAGCCAGGAGAGAAAGCTAGCAGATGATGCCTTGTTCACCACATGCCTTTCCAGATGAGAGAGGAACCCTGACCCTGTTCGCCATGTGCCTTCTCACTTGAGAGAGACCCTGAACTTCATGGGCCTTCTTGAACCAAGGTATCTTTCCCTAGATGCCTTTGATTGGACATTTCTATAAACTTGTTGTAATTGGGACATTTTCTCGGCCTCAGAACTGTAAACTAGCAACTTATTAAATTCCCCTTTTTAAAAGCCAAAGGAAAAAAAAGGACCCACAAGGGGCTTGAAGGGGCTCCCAGTGGTCAAATTGTACTCTTTGCTCCTAAGACCAATTTTCCTACCATGTAATCATTTTTATTACTCTTCTTTAGGCACTATTTAATTTTGATATATATCTCTAACTTAAATAAAATCCTCTAGAAGTCTTGAGATACTATCAGTAGTAAGAAAATTTCTTCCTGATCTTTGTTTTTTATAGTCCTCTAATGAAATCAAAATATTGTTTATTTCTTGCATTTACTCTACTCAGTTGTTGGCCAGCATGCCACTTTGCTTTCTCTCTAAAAGTAAATTCAATTATGCAGACAAAATACCAACAGAAAATCCTACTCTCTTTTTGCAGTCCCAAGTTGGAATCAAAACCCATAACAACTATAAAGGCAATAGATTCTTCAGAATCCACCTGACCGTCACATTCTCTCTCTCCATTGGCAGATCTACATGGGAAGCCAGATCATAACCAGAAGTTCCCCTCATCAGCACAGAAACATAAGGAAGGTTAATGAACTGACTCTTTAATGCAGCTGTTATAAGCCAGCCAGCCTTACACACTCATCTCAATGTCAGCAGAGTAGGAGAATATCTGAGCTCTGGAGGGATTTCCTGCCCACTGCCAGAATGTACCTCTGTTTTTTTTACCTCCAAGTTCGTAAGCTTCCTCAACCCCTTTTCTGATTGATATGTTAATATAGGCACTTCCTGGAAGATATTCTTAAAATGTACTATGCAAATTTTAAAATGTATATGTCAAAAGCAATTTCTCTGCAAGAAAGTTGGTAAAAAAAAAAGGGATTATCACACCTAGAAAATATTTTAAGTGGGCTATCCAAATATTTATATATATATATATATCACTGGCATCACAAATGAATGATAAAGTTGATAGAAAGGGTTCAGGATCTTTGTGAAAGGAAGAAAGAGAAGAAGCATTTATAGAAAAAAGAGCAAGGGTCCCACTTATTAGAGTACCAAGTTGGAAATGATGGATTGGCTCCCCAATACCAGCATCAATGATTTACTATGAACAACTTTATCCAGGTAGATCTTCATAAATCAGGTAAATCACAGGTAATTCAACAACAAAGTTGCACAAGTGAACTCTGTGGTGTGGGGTATCATCTAAGTCCATGGCAAAATAGTGGGAAGAGAAGGGGTGCTCTAAGCTACCACCCTCCAAGAACTCTCTTTCTGACAAGGCAGACAAGATTGCAGATACTCCAAGCTCAGTTGGCATTGCCCTTGGACATGATAGCTTCCCTTGAAGGTGGTTATTGCATACTACAAGCCACACTACTCCAAACTGTTGACTGTATGTTAGAGAAAACGTAAACAAATGGCACATGAAATTCCAAATGTGCCTGAGGTAAATGCAAGTAAAAGAAGAATGCCTAGATATTCGATTAGATTATAGTCAAGCTTTGTTGACTCAGGAAACCATTCTACCTCTATAAATTCACTTTGCAAATTTCTCCACTATATTTATAAGGCTGGGACTCTTAAACTAGGCTCTACACAATTCCAGGGATAGGTGAGGTTTTTTTCGAGATGTTTCCGAACACAGAGAAAAGTTGGTACATCTTTCTGAAGTCTCAATTTCCTCAAAGAGGAAAGTTCAAAATTTTTGGTGCCAAAAAAAATTTTGCATTTTGCAAAATTTTGCAAAAAAAATATTGCATACACATTCAAGGAAACTCAGAAGAACCCCTCTTTCTTTCTGTCTCATGGAGGTATTTTGTTGTGAAAGAGAACAAAACAGGCCTCTGTGGGAGCCAATGATTGGAAAACTTTGGTGGTTCTACATTATGAAGGAAGTGGAGATAAGGGGTAATTTTGTGAAAACAGGTTATACTACTATCAGGAGGGCTTGTACACGGGAAAATGTGGTATCTCAGGAAATTCTCTTGAAGGTTAATTCTTCAGAACCTAAGTTTTTAACCTGACAAATGAGTACCTTTTTCCTCTTTTGATCACACACACACACACACATACACACACACACAAGCATAGCTATTGTCTCATACAAAGTAATTAAACTTCTAAACAATTATACTGGATCAAATGCTTTGTTTGCAAAATTACTGCTAGTTTTCCTTTCCACCACTGTGAGTTCTACAATAATAGGAAAACACTCAGAAGTCTGAGTTTCATTATTTTCGTGTCATTTCATCTCTCTTTCTCCCTCTCTCTCTCCCTCCCTCTCTCTCTCAACTATAATACTCAACTGATTGTAAAGAAGTATCATCAGAAGTATAAGTTTATAATCAGTGAAAATACACTGGACGATGGAGTAAAGGCAGAAGTCAGTCATCTGTGGTTGTGGTGACAAAAAGGTGATATACCTGAGGCTCCCACACAAGGAACTCAAAGCCAAGGTAATGCCTTTACTGAAACTATACGGAATCAGTCAATACAGCAGCAGCTGTAAGCATCTAGTATCAACCTGGGCTTTTTAGATTATCTTTATTAGACCTTATGATACATTCTTGGTATTATTGGTGCCAAAAAGAAAAGAAAAACCCTCAAAGCAATAACTATATGAAGCCATCTCACTTGAAGCAAGTTTGAAAAAAGTCATTCAATTTTGAGAAAAAAATCACCAGAATTTTTGCAACTAATAGAGGCTTTTACTAGGAGCAGCACTACAAAAAAAAAAAAAAAAAAAATCACTCAAAGCAGAGGGTTAAATGTCAGAATCACCTAGGAAGGTAGAACTCACATAAAAGGGGAATTTTGGTGAAGTACAACAGTAAAGATGTGGTTTGAAAAACATGGGGGAAGAGATTAAGGAGAGGGAGATTAAAGGCATCAAATGATACCTTTTCATGTTTCAGTAGATGCACCAAATGACATGCTAGAAGAAGAGCTTGAAACTGCAGCTAAACTAATTGTTGATACAGCAACTGATTAAAAGCACAGACTTGAAAGCTCTGGCCATTCATTGGCTCGTAATGTGATGATGTCTGTGAAGGTGTTTTAATTGGCGAGGACCGGGCTGGGTCACCATGCCCCAGGCCGGGGCAGCTGGGTGCCGGTGGAAACTGCTCAGGCGGCTCCGGGAACACACGTGCTCCAGCTGTGCAGTTTCATACGGTTGATACCACACTTACTAAAAAGTTCACAAAATCATGAAATGGCACACTCTCTTCACCACTCTCAAGCCCTTTGCCCATTAAAATATCTTCACATCGGGCGGGCCACGGTGGTAGAGTTCTCGCCTGCCATGCTGGACACCCGGGTTCGATTCCCGGTGCCTGCCCATGTAAAAAAAAAAATTAAAAAAAAAACAATCTTCACAGATTTCATCACCAAAAGGCACTTAGCCCCAGGGAATTTCTCTCTTACTATGTTAAACAAGACAATAAAATTTCCTCAAATTGTGAAAATCTGCCGATTTTAGAATAATTTGTAATGAAGTGGGAAAAGGACTGACAGTTTTCTCTACTACATTAATGTTAGTTTGCTTTACCAAGAAAAAGTGTTGATTAATTTTCAAACTCATGGTTGAATTGTTATTTTCCTACCTGGAAGAGTTCATGGAAAGGGAAGTGGGTGGGGGGCGCGCTAGAGCCACTGCACAAATGACACCAAACCTTGGTTCAGCGAATGATTTCAAATTTTAAAGAGTGGTTTATTTTGCAGATTTTTTTTCTTCTGCCAGCTCAATTGTGAATGCTTCAATCTCGCACAGAAAGACTGCTGCAAAGAAAATGGTATTTGAGAGTTGAGGGTAGTTGTTCATAGGATCTGTGAGTCATTTAAGGTTCTTAGATCACGAGCAAGAGTTGAATATGTCAACGTTATTGTTGAAATGGGCAACAGTTAGTCAAAGTCCTTCACTGAAGAAGGCTGTGTCCATTCCACTGAAAAACAATTTGATTGACATTTCCACCAAGAGCCTCCTGAATTTATTGGACTCTGAGACTTCTTTGGCTGATTCTGGACCTCAGCATCACAACTGCCCAACTTAGCTTGTAAAGCCAGGCCCTGTTAAGTCCTTGGGATATCACAGAAATGAATCAGAGAGAAGTGGCCTGTGTCATTTATTATTTCAGCCCCATTTCCTAAAATGTACATACTCACTGCCACAGCCACTTACCCACCAACCAAGACCATTTAGGAAGGAAAAGTAATGTGGATTTTCCTTTTTCCCAATAGTAGTAATATAAAATGTCATTTTATAATTCTGAGACACAATAGATTGTGGAGTAGGTTTTCAAAATTTTAGACTTTTTAAAGTTAAAAATTGAGCTTTTGACGTGTAATTGATAAAGTATCAGTAGCAGAGAGAGTTCAAATAGAGTCAAGAGGCTACTCTAGAGGTTTCTCTTAAACAAGCTTCAGGTAGACCTTACTACCTATAATAACCTGCCAACCCCCAACCAGGACCATTCCAGCCAATCCTAAAGAACACCTAGGGCAATATATAAGATTCCACAAGGGTTCCAGGCACTAGAGTAACTTTCCAGAAACCTACAACCTCCAGATGGGACCCTGGACCAGGTAAGTCCTGAAACCTAACCCAGCCTCTCCAGAACATCAGATACTTCCATCTCCCTACTCCATATTAGTGACAGACCCTTCCAATATCAAAAATTTAGAATTCCCATAGCCCAAACACCCCTAAAGAAAGGAATGGAAAGATCAAAGGTGATGGTGGAGTTATACAGAGAAGATAGGACTTAACAAATGAATGTGAATGCTGAATCATTAAATGATATCTCTTTTAGTCTCAGTATTTTAGAGCAGCTGGAAGTAAAACCCTAAAATTGTGAAATTGCAACCCATGTCAATCTCTGAAATATGTTCTACAACTAATTGTGGTGCTGTGCTTTGAAATTTATAGCTTTTTTGTATATGTTATTTTTCACACAAAAAACAGAAGGAAAAAAGTTGATTGTGACGATAAAAAAATATTTAAGCCCTCTAGCCTATATTCTGGAGCAGCTAGAAGGAAAAATATGAGAGGATCATATGGTAGCCATGACAAACTCTGGGATCTGTCTTGTAATTACTTGTTGAAGAGTGCTTTGAAAACTATTGCTTTTTTATTTCTTTGCTTTGTATATTTGTTATAATATACAGTACAAAAAGTTAAAAAAAAAATGAGTCTTTGTTGAAATTTCACACTTAGAGTGGACCAGTCTCCTTAGGTGGCTCCATGTCCCTTTTCCTTGGCTATAAATACTTCCTAGAACCTTGAGAAGCATAGCAGTCTGTGCTTAACTCTTCAAAGCCAATCCAATTTCCTTATTTTCACATTCTTAAAGAAAGCACTGCTGTGAACTCTGTGACCTGATCAAAGCCTTTTATTTCTCATCAGGGACTACAAAGTTTACTGGGAGAATGGAGAAGGTGACATAAGCCCTTATTTTCTTTTTGGAACCACCTCTTCTGAGGTTTAAATGGACTGTGTGCCAAGAGTTCAAGAGGTAAGTGGCAAACACCGCATCATTGTTGCAGTTGATTTTTAATTAAAATGCTGATACCTGCCCCTTTTTGCCTATCACATTGATGAATATTAGTACATAGTTTTTGGGTCAGCGAGCTTGTGGAAAAATGAATACTTTCATACAGTGCTGGCTGACTTATTTTAAGTGTTTTAGCCTTTCTTGAAAAATATATCAGATGTCTTTACAATGTTCAAAAAATTTGAGCCAATAACACTGCTACAAGGCATTTTTTTTTAATTTAACCTGAGGTGGGGGCAGGGAGGTAATAAGGTGGCAGGGAAAGTTTTTGGAGAAAGTGACCTTAAAGATGTGTCTTACAGAATTAGCTTCACAGTGTCAGGAAAAGGCAGAGGAAGTAGCAGATGGGGTTTATAGCAAAACCAGCAGTCTGGGGCTAGGGAACACAAGTAGTACAGTTCAGAAAAGGCAGAGTAGGGAATTCTAGGAGATGAGGCTGGGAAGTGAGTCAAGAAACATGGCAGACCCGTTCCAACCCATTGGCACACTTAGACTGTATCTTGCAGAGGCGAGGATGTAATTAAGGGCTTTCTGCAGAGGAAAGGCACAGGCAAGCCTGCAGTCTATATCTAGCTACTGTGTAAAGGATAGATTTGTGGAAAAGGCAGGACATCAACAGGGAGACCACTTGGGGGGCCCCTGCAATAATCTAAGCATGAGAGGATGATGTCCTGAGCTGGGGAAGAAGTCATAGGGATGGAAACAAGAGAATAGATTCAAAATATATTTCAGATGGAACATTAGAGGCACTTGTTGGTGAAATGGTAAGGAAGCATCTATGGTCATTTCTAGCTGGGGTGATTGAATCCATATCTCATTCAATTCTATTTTTCCAGAACCTGCCCAGTGCCTGGCACATAACAGGAGCTCAGTAAATGATTTTTATAGTTTAATTTGTAATGCTATTAATATTACATTCTTATAATAATTGTACACCATAAATTTGCTTGTGTTTACCATTTGTATACCCCTTTGCAATTAGCAAAGATCTTTCCAGTACATTATCTCATTAATATCTTCATCACAACTCCACCACCAAGGTATTATTATTGCTGTTCCCATGTAGAATGAGGATGTAGATGAAGAAGCCTGAGGGTCAGGGAGGTTAAATAACCTGATCAAAGTTACAATCAGTAAGTGGTGGTGCCAAGACTCAAAAACAGTTTCTGACTCTAAATTCCACACTCTTTTTATTATACCACAGTAATTCCAGGTTTTGAACCAAGTGGGGAACAAACCATTCCAAATGATAATTCATCACACAGTTCATCCACAATGCACCAACACACAAATAAGTTAAAGAAGAGTTGGAAATAATATACTTCCATGTGTGGTAGAATATTCTCATCATTTTATCTTGCAGGCAGAGAGGAAGTCACAGATGTTTTACTCTTATTTCTTCTGGAACAGACTCCACTATTTGAAAACCTCTAGAAGTCACATTGCAGCTGTGGTTCATGATAGGGACATACAGGTTTGGGTATGAGCAAGGAGGCTCCTGGCAAGTCTCTGTCTTAATGAAAATTTGGAATAACCCAAAGTCCAGCATCTTTGTACTGAGTGCAGGCAATACTTCTCAGGCCACAGAGTCCAGCAGGACATAGCTCTTGCTCCTGAGATGCTCATGGTCAGAGGGAAAAAGGACGGTAGCCCGTCATAGCAGAGCAGTGCTCTCGACGTCTCAGACAGGCCTGCATATGTCAACCAGCTGTGCACTAGCTGCATGACCTCAGGATGACTTACACTTTCTAAGTCTTTGTTTCCTCTTCTGTAGAAACACACAGTGGTGAGTGGGGGCTAAAGGGTTAGGCCCACCAGACTCTAGGATGAGAAACCAGCAAAGGCAGCCAGGAGTTCAACTGTCTCAGGGAAATGGGGACTGAAAGGCACCCTCACCATGTGGGAGAACAGAGCTCCCTGCTCACTGTAAGAAACAGAGGCTGAGGCAGAGCTTCCTGTTCACACCTGAGTCTGAGGAAAGCTGCGATTGCTGCCCAGAAATTAGGAAGTGGTGCAAGCCAGGAACAATATCCCCATGGGCCTAGAGTCCAGAGCTGTTACAGAAGGCCTGGTTCTATTCCGAGGGACTTGGGGCTGGGCCAGGGTAACCACAAAACCACCAAGGTTGAGTGGTGGAGGAGGGGAACTAAAAGAAACGCCACTCAAGATGCACTTGCAAACTATAATTTTAAAGCTCACAAGGGAAGGCCAGTGCCAGGAAACACTACAAAAGGGGTAATTTATTAGCAAAGGATGTATATAATCAAGAAAAATGACATGACTTTAAGGTAATTATGTTTAAGGTCCTCAAAGAAATACACCTATTTTTAAAGAATGGGAGAATATGAAAAAATTAAGTGACTATGAGTCAAGAATAAAAGCATTTGAAAATAACCAATAAAATATCCTAGGATGAAAAAAATAGTTGTTGAAAACTTACAAACTTTAGACCAGACTCAGTCAAAAAGAGAATTAGTGAATTAAACAATGACATTTGGGGATTTACTGCAGAGAATATGGCCCTGAGAAATAAAGAATTTAAAATTGTGGAAGAATAATAAGAGAAATGAATGAATGGAAATGGCCTGGCATATATCTAATAGGGTTTTTAGAAGTAGAAAATATGGGGAATAGCAGAGAGATTGTGTGCCAGTTTGAAAGTATTATGTACCCCAGAAAAGCCATGTTTTAATCCTAATCCATTTCTTTTGGTCCATTTCCTTTAATCCTGATTCAGAACTGTCAGGTTGGAACGTGATTAGATTATCTCCACAGATATGTGGCATGCCCAACTGTGGGTGTGACCTTAGATTAGATGGAGATGTGACTCTACCCATTCCAAGTGGGTCTTGATTAATTTGTTGGAATCCTTTAAAAGAGGAAACATTTTGGAGAGTCAGAAACAGCAGAAGTGACAGAAATGACAGAGCCGATAGAGAGCTGACACATATGCCAACCCTTGGAGAACAGAGACACAGATATTTGGAGATGCTTGGACCCAAGCATACATCACGTGAGATGTTAAGCAAGCCAGAACCTGGAGACACCTAAGGGAAGCCAAGAGATGAAAGTCAGCCCTGGAGAAGCAAAGTGAGGTACCCCCACAGGAACAGAGGTTGAAGGCATTAGAGCCCGGGAGCAAGGGACCAGCAGATGCCAGCCATGTGACTACTCAGCTGACAGAGGTGTTCCTGACCTATCAGCCTTCCTTGAATTAAGGTATTTTTTCCTGGATGCCTTGGTTTGGACATTTTTATAGGCTTAGAACTATAAGCTTGCAATTTAATAAATTCCTCTTTTTAAAAGTCATTCTGTTTCTGGTATATTGCATTCCAGCAGCTTTTGCAAACTGAAACAGATGGGAACTGAGAATTTTCTAGAATTTAAAGTGATGTGGGCCCTAAAATTCAAAAGTGTACGCCAAGTGCTGAGCAAAGTAAATAAAAATAGATCCACATCTAGATACATTATAATAATATATAAAATAAAGATAATATTAAAAAGCTACCAGGGAAAAAGATAACTTATAAAAGAATGACACCAGGCTTCTCTTCAGCAACACAGATACCAGAAAACAATGGAGCAATATCTTTATAAGGCTGGGAAAAAATAATTGTTCACCAGATTTCCATAACCTTTCTGACTGATACTAAAAGGGTTTCTCAACCACATCTTAGAAAGAACCATCATATAAACTAGAAGGAAGGAATAGGGTATGAAGGAAAATAAGATGTGTATTAAAACCTATCTTATATGAGTATTTGTGTACATTCAGTGCAATGATATATATTAATGGCCTAGCAATGTATCTTACACATAGTAGGTATTCAATAAATAATGCCTATTCATTAATCCTGAGGCTTAAGACAACCCCTGCCAGTTTGGAATATCTCCATGGCACTTTATATTAAATGCATTTTTATTATAAGAGTTATATCTTTTAAAACTCTTCCATAATATTATTACTTTAAAATAATAGTATTGGTATTTTGATACCAGAAGTAAATATATGTAGATGGTATGGTTTTTTCCTAACTCGTTTTATGTATTAATTTACATATTAATATTCATTTGCATACCTGTTTTTCACTTGCATGTTGCTATCATACCCTTTTGTCCACTTTATTACCTAATCTCCAAAACCATTACTTTAAATGGCTATATAAAATTAAATCCCATCTAGCTGAAAATTAGTAACCTCAATTTTATAGAGAAATGGACTAATATGAGGTATTTATAAACATCTAAAATTCTATTAGATTCCACACCAATAATTCCATAATCAATACTTAACCATAATTCATCACTTTTATTCATTTCCAGAAATATGCTTTAACTGACAATATTTGGTTTGTCTAAGAACGTTTAACCAGAAGAAGAACTTTTCCTTTGATGTTTCCTGATTACATTTTTTTTTCCCTGATTGCCTTCTTAAGCCCAGAAAAATGTAAATATTCTGGTTGCTTATAAAATGAGGTATGAAACCACCTGTTTTTAATTTTCTAGACAGCATTAGAACTGACACTGTCATGGATAATTCTTTCAGTATAAATCTTGCTATGGACATAGGACAGATATGTGGGTATCTTATTCTATGGCAACAGTGAGTTAGTATATGAATGTTCCATATCATATAATACTTTACTTTTTCTAGATACAGATTAAGATAACTCTCCTTCTTCTGTTTTCTGGGCATCAGTAAATAGTTTGTTCTATTATCTAAAATTATTTTCTTATCTTTCTTTTTTCACCCTTAATAGTGTGGAAGGAGTGGTGCACCAGTGGCTCAGTGGCAGAATTCTCGCCTGCTGTGCCAGAGACCTGAGTTTGATTCCCAGAACTAGCCCATGCAAAAAAAAAAAAAAAAAAATAGTATAGAAGGAGAATTCCTGAATTCTGTTTATTCATTCAACAAACACTTATGGACTGCATAGCTGTCGGCTCTACTCTACGCCTACTGAATCAGTGGGGTCCATGAATTTGAAATTTTTAAAAGTTTTCCAGGAGTGGTGGTACCCACTGGTAGATTGTGGCAACCATTGACTGATGACTGTCTAAAAGCAAGGAAATTAGTTCTGAGCTTGTTACAGATAGGCATATAACAGCAGAGGTATAAACGAGGCACTGGGAGTAGGAATGAGGAAGAGGAAACAGATGTCCAGAAATACTTAAGAGAGAAAATTGTCAATTGGCCAGCATTGGTGGTGGGTAGACATTAGTTAAGAAGAAAATGGATAAAGAATGGATCCCATATTTTTGGCATGGAGACCCATGTGCAGGGTGGTCCAAGGGATTGAAATTTTTCAGTCCCAGTTATTAAAAAACACACTTAAAAGGTACTCACTTAAAAGAACTGCACACTTTTCTTTTGTGAAAAAAGAGGGAAGTATGAGTTCATGTTGGCTCTCTTGACTTCAAGGTGCCTGTGGGAGATCCAAGGGGAGGCGTGTCAAGAAGAAAATGGGTTATCCAAGTCCAAAGTTCAGGGCCTGGGTAAGAGATATAGACTTGGGAGTAATCCACAGAGAAATGGAATTTGAAGCTACATGAGAATCCAAGATCAACAAGGGAGTGAGGAGGAAGAGAGACGGTAGGTAGATGGACCACGGGTGAAATCTTGGGGACCTTAACTCCACAGTGAAGAATCTCACAATTGTATTCAATTTTTAATATGTCAAATTTTTAGTGCATCACAAATATGAACAAATAAAATGTTTGAGAGATTATTTTAGTATAACATGCACAATTCCTATCATTAATTCTTCTTAAACCTAGTTTTTGGAGAACCGAATTCTATCTAAACAGCTGTTAAATTAAAAATCTTATCAGATTATGTTAGAATTTAAGTCCTTGGAACGAGGGAAAGAAGGAGAATGATGCTGGGATAAGAACCCATTGCCAATAAATTGGCTTGGGCATTCTCCCCTGAGATCCAAGGTAGATCCAAGGTCTTGGTTGCCAACATCAGACTTTGAAAGATACTCTGGTAACTGGAAAGAGGGCTGAAGAGTTTTTCAAATGACTTTGAATGAATGAACTTTGTTCCAAAAGTTGGACCAGAGAATTGAACCTGTTTCTAGGATCATTGCTGTGTAAATGATTTATCATGAGCCACTGAACACTAGCATTGTTTTTTTTTAAAAGCAAGTCCAGGCATTTTTCTAAATTCTATCTGAGAATATCAGAAAGGCATTACTTACATCCACAAGTAGAATATAGAGAACTCTAGACTCCAGAGAGTGTTGGCCACTTAAAGGAACTACATCTCTAGATGACACTTGGAAATACATAGTATAGCATGGAAAAGTGAGGTTCATTTCTTTCTGTGTCTCCGATTGAAGAGGCATTTACTCAAGGCCTTGGATTTTTTACCCTAGAGGAACTGAAATAGTCTCCTGAAGAAGTTATATACACCCAACAGTCCAAAACAGTACATAATCCCTTCAATACTGATATCCCAGAGGAGCATCACATGTCCTTGCTGAGCTTGATGCAAAATCCAATAGCAAGGTGTACAGCTGGTTCAGTGGTAGAATGTTCGTCTTCCATGCAGGAGACCCGGGTTCGATTCCTGGACCATGCCCCCACCCCCACCCCACCCCCCCAAAAAAAAGGACCACAGAGAATCCAGCCTACTCCTCCAAGGTAAGCATCTGAGGCCATTTTTCACTTAACTTGTCACCTATAAATGTATTTTCTTAATGAATGAATGAATGACCCACTCTATCTGTTAGAACAAAAGTCATATTGAGAAATTCACTGAGAATGTAGCTCAGAGAAATACAGAGATGAAAAATATGAAGGAGAACACAAAAGGGGAAGGGTGGATTAGGATAATACCATAGGTGAAGGGATGATCCCCAACTAGTATCCACTATAATTAGCCCTCAGGAGGTGTTTCTAGCACCCGGACACGCAGTTGAGTGTCCAGAAGACCCTTGGGATCTTTTGATAAAACACAGAAGCCACTCTCAGAGCCCTGTGCTGATTCTTGGGAAATTTTATTATCTGTGTTGCCCATTAATACCAGGGAAGTCAGCCATGCACTTTTCAAGCCTGGACCAAAGGGAGGCACTTGAACCAATGCTTATATAAGAGAGAAAGATAAATCTGGTTTATCTGACAGCCCCTCAGAGTTAATTCCTGTGCCTCCACCCCACCCCCTCATATGACAATAGATGACCGGGAGTAGCCAGGATTAGCAGGGCAGGGGAGAGGGCCTTCCAATGCCATCTGCAACCTGTTTGCCAGTGAAGCTTTCTTCTCTATGGTTTACAACACTCACTCACAAGGCCTAGAAGGTTTCTCGATGGATTCCAGGTACACTAAATTCTTGGCCCGAAGGATATCAAAAAAGCCCTTTCTCAAGTATTTCAGACAAATAACAAAATTAAGTAAATTCATTTGTGTACTAGGAGGAAGAGTTGAGAAAAGCATTCCAAGACAAAGGGATGGGCACTTTGTCACTTGATGTCCTTGTTTACTATTAGGTTGAACCAGACGAAATTGCTGATGCGCCACCATTTTTTACTCGCAAAAATGCTACTTGCAAAGTCAGATTACCTTCGCTGGAGGAAATTGGCATGAGACCCCAAAGGCAGAGGCAAAAAAAGCATTCTGCAAAATGGTTATACGTCCCATCGGGTCGGTGTGTTTTTTTTCTATCTAACTTAAATTTGGATTCACCTATCTGACTTCGGAAAACTTCTTAAGTAAACATTTGTTCTCAAATTAGGTCTATTTTTACACTCAGTGTAATGTCTGAGTCAACAGTTTATAAATACTCAATATATCTTTAAATGCCAGCAGACAACAAATATAGCAGGTGTTTAATTGTGATTTAAAGATTCACATTGCTCACATTTTACAACCACAATTAAAATTCAGCAGTAACAGGAAAGGAGTTTCGTTATGCAGCAATAATACTTACCCATATAGTGAAAATGGTAAGGATCCGTTCATAATGCTGCTCACTGTGGTAACCCTGTGGTTACTATCCTGCTGTTAGCAAACAGCTAAGAAATGCTGTATTGTTTCAGAATTATCCATTGTTTCTAGGTACGGTGAACAATAGAAACCTTAAGGGAGAAAGCAATAGTTAGTGCGGTATTAAAACAGCTATTTCACTAATAAAAACACTAAATCAACTTAGATGCTGAAGTGTGTCATTTCCATTATTCTCTACCCAAAATTACAAAATTTTATTTTTTTTTACTTTGTGCCAACATATCTGGAAAGTAAAAAAATCATATATCTATGGTTTCCGGAATTGTCATTTATGTGATTCTCTAAGTCCTTACTAAAAACAGGCATTTTCATTAAAAAGTGGTAGTTTTTTATGGTTTAGTCTAATGGATGAGGAAATACTGGGAAAGCAAAGATTAATCGTGCTTAATCCCGGAAAAAAAGAAAACATTGACCCAAACAGATTTGCCCCTAGAACCCCATTGAAGTGGGAAGCAGGAAGAGCTCCCAGAAGCCAATCAAAAACGCCTCATCATTCCCACATATGATCCTATAGCAGAAATTCCCCATTCTCTCAAATGCTGTCAAATATCCCTAATGATGAATCCCTCAAAATTACCCCTCAAGTTATTTTTACAGCTCTCTCTGAGTTTTAGAGAAGTTAACTGTGCTTTACAACTAGAAAAAAATCACATCAGTAAGGCAGACGGCTGAAGAGCAAAGGAGTATGGGAACGACAGGGGAGCCTGCATTATTCTCCCTGACCCTTGACCCAGGCACTGTCCAGCCTTAGATGACACAGATCCCTCCACTCCCTTACCCAAAACAGGGTCTTGGCATGACTAGAAGCAAATTAATACCTTAACTCCCAATTAATCAGTACAGAACCAAAAGAAAAAATAGTCAAAAGAATTTTTAAAACCTTCCCGTATGCATTTAAAACTGAATTCCACAATGGTATAGATACATAAACACATGTTAAAGCCCCCCAAAGTTCTTCCAGTTGAACAAAATATTGAGCCTTTGAACTGATAAACAATATGGATATTGAGTTAAGTAAGCATCATCAGTTTTTTGGCAGTTTGCTTTCTCAAGGGCAAGAATCTTCTCTAGAAAAGTTTTAACTTACACACACATATATTCATACAAATTTTCTGTTTACAATTCTCAAAAAAAAATCTTTAATTGTCTCAAAATGGGGTGACTGGCAGATAATTCTAGACAGACATGACAATGGGATCCTAAATTCTCCTAAACACCCTGACTTCTGCCCTCAGAGTCCCAGGGGAAAACCCTTGCTTAGGGGACACTGACCTGCAAATAAACTCGTTTTTCCCTTTGGAACTTCAGCTCCAACCCCTATGTGAAATGTAGGGAGCTACATTTTACCACATGGAGGCTCTTTTTCATAAGCTGTGGCCAAGAAAAGGAGTTGCTCCATAAAAGCTAAAGCTTAATCTCCAACCCAGTTTTCTATGGTGAGGACAGCTCACCTGTGGGCCATGATTCAAGCCCCCTTTCCTCATTGCAGAGAGAGGAAGAGTCAGAGGAGGACAATGGGGAACCAAAGAAGAGAGAGCACCAACCTCCTTCTGGGAGGAGCCAGACCCAACCCTACCTCTCACCTCTCTGGCCTCACTTTCAGAGCAGCCCCAGCCTTCTCTCTCCTCCATCCAGTGAACAGAAAAGCACCCAGGCCAGGAGCAAGAGATCATCATGACTTGAACTTGATCTTGGGCCCGTTTGCTTGCCACAATGAAAACCCTTCTCATGGAAATTTCCTCAGAATGAAAGCAGTAACCAAAATAAATATCTTTATCTCTTGAGCTACTTCCTTCTGGAGTGGATTAAGAATGAGGTAGCCTGTGAAATTCCCTTAGCCCGTAGGACAGGAATCACCTCTTTCTGAACTTTCAGATGTGTTTGCTGAAGCTTTCTTGGGATGGTTTATCTCTGTCCCCAATTATATAATGCCCCCAGGAGGAACTCAGAACTCCCAAAAGACCATTCTGCTCTTGGACCATGTGATGCAGTAGCTTAACTGCACATGAAAGTCTCAAAACAAGTGTCTAAGAATTTGTTTCACAGTCTACCAGTCTGGATTACATGCTGAGTCATTCTCAGGATTCATGAATGTCTACCCAGCAGGTCAGCAATGGGGCTCCTCACCTTCCTCAGGGGGACAGGTAACCCAGCAGATGATGCTCTGGGAATTCCTTTAAAGCTTGTTCAGCCTCTAGAGCAGCAGAAAGGAGAAGACCTCATGGCAATGTCAACTGAGAAATAAACTAAAATGCAAGGCAACAAAGGTAAATTTATTTAGGATCTTAGAATTGTAATTCGGGGAGCACAGATTCAGGTAGCAACACAAATTTTGTCCTGTTTTGGAGCCAAAACATAAGGTGTTTGCAATTGGTGGATATTTGGGGTGCTCCAAATGTTCTTCAGGTTAGATAGTTTACTGAGTTCCTTATCTTGTGGTTGTTTCTAGGGTCTGGATACCGTTAAGGTTCTAATGAAACTGTTGCTTAAAGGCTGCAGACTTTGGCAGTTTGTGAAATCTGGCTGAGATATGCATAAGAGTAACCTCCAAAATGACTTCCCAATTCTATTTAAAATCTCTTAGCCATAGTAACTCTGCTTTGTTTTATTTCTTTTTACAGCAGGAACATCTGTATGCTGCTCCCTCAAGCAAGTAGGAAGCAGCACCCTGTAAACTCTGTTCATACTGTTAGACTAGGTAGGAACTTTTCTATGCCACCTCCACTACCCAGCCCTCTACCCCAAAGAAAGCTAAGTTCTAGTCTAACATTAGAACTGTAACCAAGGTTATTACCTCCTGAAGCCACCCTCCCCACTGAGAGGACTACCTAATATTCCAGTGAATATTCTCCTATACCTGAAAGGAACAAGGCAAGGCAGCCCTCAAGCCAGTCCACCCCCCACACTTGATGCACAAGGAGGTCCCCTGTCCCTTCTCAGCCCCTCCAATGTGTAGTAAGGGATCCCCTATTCAAGCCAAACTCAAAAGTGTCACAGTACTGCATCTTAACCCATGCTATAATATAATCAACACTTCTGTGGGTGGATGATTTGATTCATTACCTCATCTGCCTTTCCAGGACCCCCTGTCCAGAGCCAACTGCACTCACTCTTTTTAGGAACTTTATTGTTATTTGAGGCAGCTGAGAGTTTTACCCAATTACCTAATTGTCAACAAGGGGAGTGAGACCTGGGAGCCCATTTTTACATAAGTTTACATTAGGGTTTACTGTCCCTGGCAAGCCTAATCTTCCATTTGATCTTTCTCTTTTTTTAAGTTTAAAAGGTTGATGAGGCCAGATGGACATGTTTATCATGATCTCTGATGGTTCTGAGTATGCTGGCACAAAGAGGTTACTCTTAACAATACCTTTTCAATAAAGTGTATAGAATTGATCATTGTTCAAGATGTTCCAAAACATTGACCCACACACAGGGGTGGGGTGTTCAAAGGGGATACTTTGAAAGCCAAGGTTATGGTACTCCTGAGCTCACGATTTCAAAGTCCATTGCCTCTGGATAGCATTTCACTTAATCTGGTTGATACAGTTTAGAACCTGCTAATTTCTCAACTCTGTAATCGGGCCTCCACTCTCACTGTACCAAGAAAGCAACCATTCCCAAGATCTCCAGTGACCTCTCTGCTGGACACAGTGGACCGTCTTTAGCCCTTAGCCTTCTTGACCTGTCAGCAGACCACTCCCTCTTTCTTAAAATACTCTTTCCTTGGTTCCTGTGATACCTGGCTTCCTGATGCTTGTCTCCCTCTCCAGCTTCTTTGATGTTTGTTTGTTTTGTTTTCCTGTTTGTTTGTTCCTTTGCTTGTTTTTTGCAGATGCCCATTTCTCTGCCCACCCATTAAAAGAGTCAGAGGAGGACAACGGGGAACCAAAGAAGAGAGAGCACCAACCTCCTTCTGGGAGGAGCCAGACCCAACCCTACCTCTCACCTCTCTGGCCTCACTTTCAGAGCAGCCCCAGCCTTCTCTCTCCTCCATTAAATGTTGCTATTCCTCAGGAGCCCATCCTGGACCTTGTGATTTTCCCTCTGCAGGCATTCCTTAGATGGCTTTGTCCACTAGTAAAGAGCTATTAGCACCTTGAGGACATGGTCAGTGTCGTCCACCTTCAGTCCTCCAACAGTGGCAAAACAAAGAATGAACTTAACAAATATATAATAAACTGATTTGATTTTTTTCCATCTCTATTCAATCCAAATTTATGGCTGGGCCTCAGACCCAATCCAT